>CAUYON010115715.1:0-61857 GCA_963573935.1 Arctocebus calabarensis | reverse complement strand
TGGCTACCACCTTGATGTAAAAATTTGTAAAGGAAATTTTTCACCATTTTGACTGTCAAACGTATTTTTAACTGTCTGGTTTGTACTTTTATGACTTTTGTACTACCAAAGCAGAGTTAAAAATAAAAATGTTAAATAGTATGTTGTTTTGAATGAACTATTCATTGGTGCTTTGTAATTGAAAATATGATATAGTAGATAACTTACTGGGGTAATTTTATGGTGCCATTTTCTTTCTTTCTTTCTTTTTTTTTTTTTGAGACAGAGTCTCACTTTGTCGCCCTCAGTACAGTGCCCTGGTGTCACAGCTCATAGCAACCTCAAACTTCTGGGCTCAGGTGATTGATTCTCTTGCCTAAAGCCTCCTGAGCAGCTGGGACTACAGGCACCCGCCACAACGACCAGGGCGGGGGTTTGGGGGAGTCTCACTCTTGCTCAGACTGGTCTTGAACCTGTGAGTTCAGGCAATCCACCTGCCTTGTCCTACCAGAGTGCTGGGATTACAGGCGTGAGCCGCCATGCCTGGCCATTGTGCTGGGACTTTTTCTTTTTTATAGAGACAGAGCCTTACTTTTGTCGCCCTCGGTAGAGTGCTGTGGCGTCACAGCTCACAGCAACCTCCAGCTCTCGGGCTCAAGTAATTCTCTTGCCTCAGCCTCCCGAGTAGCTGGAACAACAGGCACCCACCACAACGCCCGGCTATTTTTTTATTGCAGTTTGGCCCGGGGCCAGGATTGAACCCACCACCCTCAGTATATGGGGCTGGTGCCCTACCCACTGAGCCACAGGCACTGCCCTCATGTGCTGGGATTCTTACATCTTGAAGTACTGAGTGATCGTTTGGCTGATTTCCTCATTGGGTTTTCCCTCCTGTGTTAGCCATCCCCTCCCAACACAGGCCTGCCTTGGAGATACTGTGGGTTCAGTTCCAGACTAGTGCAATAAAGCAAGTATCAAGTAAAGCCAGTCACATGCCTTTTTTTGTTTTCCAAAGGATATAAAAGTTATGTTTACACTATGTAGTCTTTTTTTTTTTTTCTTTTTGCAGTTTTTGGCCAGGGCTGGATTTGAACCTGCCTTACATAATCACAGAACAATGACCCAAACTGAAAAGTTAATAGGGGCACAACATTAATTAAACTGCACTGGGTCCATCGTCCAACTCATATCCCTTTGCTGGTCCAGGATCTCCCATTTTGTTTTTTGTTGGATCTAGTCTCTGATAATTGTCCCTTAGTATTTTTTCTGTTTCATGGTTTTGACACTTTAATATTTTTATTTATTTTTTATTTTTGGATACAGGGTCTTGCTTCGTTGCCTGCGCTGGAGTGCAGTGACATCATAGCTCACAGCAAACTCCAACTGCCCCTCCCCCTTTTTGAGACATAGTCTCAAGCTGTCGCCCTGGGCAGAGTGCCATTGCATCATGGCTCACAGCAACCTCAAACCCTTGGGCTCAAGTGATTCTCTTGCCTCAGCCTCCCAAGTAGCTGGGATTACAGGCACTGCCACAATACTCGGCTATTTTTTTGTTGCGGTTGTTATTGTTGTTTTAGGTTCTTCGGGCTGGGTTCGAACCCGCCAGCCTTAGTGTATATGGCCAGAACCCTACCCACTAAGCTACAAGCGCTACCCAAATTCCAACTCCTGAGCTCGAGTGATCCTTTAGCCTCTTGGGTAGCTGGGACTGTATAAGCATATGGCACCTCACCTGGCTAATTTTTCTATTTGGGGGGGGTCTTTTTTTTTGGAGACAGAGTCTCACTTTCTCACCCTCGGTTGAGTGCATGACATCATAGCTCACAGCAAACTCAATCTTCTAGGCTCAAGAGTTTCTCTTGCCTTAGCCTCAAGTAGCTGGGAATACAGGTGCCCGCCACAATGCTTGGCTTTTTTAGAGATGAGGTCTCACTCTGGCTCAGGATGGTCTTGAACCTGTGAGCTCAGGCAATCCACCTGCCTCAGCCTCCCAAGTGGTGGTATCACAGGTGTGAGCCAGTGTACCTGGCCCTGACCCTTTATAATGTCAATTCTTTCAACTTGTGTTTTCCAGCTGTTTCTTATGATTAGATGGAGGCTTTATATCAGGGAAAGGATGAGGGGACACGACAATGTGTATTACCAGTTATGTAAACTTCCCATCACTGGTGAACTTGGTGCCCACAGTTTTGCTTTGACAAAGTTACTGTTTTCCCCTTTGTATTATAGATATTTGAGTGAAATTATTTCAAGATTAAGTAAATCCCCAAGTATCATATTTCTGTTTAAACTTTTACCCAGTAATTTTATCATCTGTATTAGTTTCCTAGGGTTCCCATAACAAATTACCTAAAACTAGGTGGCCTAAAACAGAAATTTGTTCTTCGCAATTACAGTCTGTAATTGGGGTTCCTGCAGGCTTGATTTGTTCTGATATTTATGAGGGAGAATCTGTTCCATTCCTCCCCTGAGCTTCTGGGAGTTCATGGCGGTTCATGGCATTCCTTGGTTTTGTAGCTGCTTCACCCCAACACCTGCATCCGTCTTCATGTGGCCTTCCTGCCTGTATGTGTGTCTCTGTCCTTTCCTCATGAGGACACTGGACTTAGGGTCCACCCTACTCCAGTATGACCTCATCTTAATTTGATTGCAAATAGCAAAGACCCTATTTCCAACTAAGGTCACATCCACATGTCCTGGGAGTTAGGAGTTACACCAACGTGTCTGGTGCGGCAAAGGGGCACAATTTCATCCACTGCATCATTTCTTGGTGGATCTTTCGATGGTTATAACTATGGCAGGAGCTCTTGCAGGTTGCGGCCTGGGTCCTTTGCTATGGGTCCTCCCCTCCCCTCCTGCTCTTCATCTCTTCCACTCTCCCTCTCTCTCAGCAGTCGCCCTCTGTTGCCCAGGCTAGAGTGCCACAGCATCAGCCTAGCTCACAACACCCTAAGTCTCTCAGGCTCAGGTGATCCTCCTGCCTCAGCCTCCCTAGTAGCTGGGACTACCATTGTGCACCACCATGCCCAGCTAATTTTTTTATTTTTAGTAGAGATGGAGTCTTACTCCCTCTCAGGCTGCTCTCCAACTCCTGAGCTCAAGGGATCCACCTGCCTTTGCCTCCCAGAATGCTGGGATCACAGGTGAGAGCCAGCCTGCCCCCCACCTCTTTCTCTCTTTTTTTTTTTTAGAGAGAGGGTCTCACTTTATTGCCCTCAGTAGAGTGCTGTGCCATCACAGCTCATAGCAACCTCCAGCTCTTGGGCTTAGGTGATTCTCCTGCCTCAGCCTCCCGAGTAGCTAGGACTATAAGCACCTGCCACAAGGCCCGGCTATTTTTGTTGTTGTTTGGCTGGGGCCGGGTTTGAACCCGCCACCCTTGGTATATGGGGCTGGAGCCTTACTCACTGAGCCACAGGCACTGCCTCTCTCTCTCTCTTTTTGTAAAAAGCCCTTTACTGCTTTCTGACACCACAAGATGCTCCAGGCTCTTCTCATCTTGTATTTTCCATGCTCCATCCTGGAATCAACCACTCATCCAAGGAGCCCTGGTTCCTTTTTTTTTGAGACACAGCCTCACAGCTCACAGCAACCTCCAATTCCTGGGCTCAAGCGAGTCTCCTGCTTCCGCCTCCCAAGTAGCTGGGACTACAGGTGCCCGCCACAACGCCCGGCCATTTTTTTTTTTTTTTTTGGTTGTAGCCATCATTGTTGTTTGGTGGGCCCAGGCTGGATTTGAACCCACCAGCTCAGGTGTACGTGGCTGGCACCTTAGCCCCTTGAGCCACAGGTGCTGAGCCTCCCTGGTTCCTTTTATTGGAGAATGATGTTTAGAAATAAAGACCAGGTGGACTTGGTGCTGTAGCTTAGTGGTTAGGGCGCAGGCCACATACACTGAGGGTGGTGGGTTCGAACCCAGCCTGGGCCTGCTGAACAACAATGATGACTGCAACAATAACAAAAATAGCTGGATGTTGTGGCAGGCATCTGTAGTCCCAGCTACTTGGGAGGATGAGGCAAGAGAATTGCTTAACCCCAAGAGTTTGAGCTTGCTGTGAACTATGACGCTATGGCACTCTACAGAGGGTGACATAGTGAGACTGTCTAAAAGAAATAAAGGTCAGGGCCTTAGATGTGCTTTTGATGTTGGGGTGTGACAGCTTCTAGCCCCCGCCCAATCTTCATATATTTCTGCATCCATCATCTGTAAAACAAAAGCACACACCTATACTGATACCCTTGACTCCCACCTTGCCCACAGGACTTGTTCTTATCTTCTTGCCTTCTTTTTTTCTTGAGACAGAGTCTCACTTTGTCCCCCTCGGTCGAGTACTGTGGCATCACAGCTCACAGCAACCTCCAGCTCTTGGGCTTAGGCGATTCTCTTGCCTCAGCCTCCTGAGCAGCTGGGACTACAGGCGCCTCCCACAGCGCCCGGCTATTGTTTGTTGGAGTTTGGCTGGGGCTGGGTTTGAACCCTCCACCCCTGGTATATGGGCCCGTAGCCCTACTCCCTGAGCCACAGGCGCCGCCCCTATATGTGACTTTATTTTCCGGTAGTGAGGAAACCTGGCTCCTCCTGTTTAATACTTTTACGTATTTGTTCAACCCTAGCATCCATATCAAGTAGTTTCAAAATACCCCCTGTGAGAAACACAGCAGCTGGACGACGGTGCGTTTCCAGTTCTGCGTGTTCAGCTTTACAGTATCTGGGCCCAGTGTCTGTCAGAGCCCCTTAGGTCAGCTCTTCCGTGAACCCCTTTCACATGTGGTTATGATTCATTTGTAAGAGTCACTTGTCACCCTCTGTTCCATCTCTCCTTCATATCCTGGTGACAAAATTTAAAATTTAGATACAGCAAATGTCGCTGTTTGTGGGGCCTCATTGGACGTGACTGAATTTGTGTGTGTGTGTTTCCTTGAAAGCAAGATGATCAATAACAGCGTACGTACTGACTTGGTATATTTTGGCCCATGGAAAGCAAACGCGCAAAATATATACTCCAGGGGGGACGTTCGACATTCCCCCAATCCCCATTTAGGGTTGGCAGGGGTCCTCTGGGGTGACAGGCTTGGTTTCTGCTTTATCAGCCCTCCCTTCGGATACCCTGCTGCAGCAGCGTCTGGCAGAATGAGGCACTGTGGAGGAGGGCGCAGCTGGGAAGTGGCACCCGCGGCCCTTCTGTTCCCCGAGACAGACGCTGACCTGGCGATTGCAGCCCACGAGGCTCCCGTGACTGTCCCTGGGACTTGTTCTTACCTTCCTCCTTTCTCCCCGGGAGGCTGCCTTGGCCTTGACTGCCCAGCACTTCCCTTCCGAATCTCTCTGGGCGTCCGCGGGAGCCGTCCCTCCCTCCCGCGGAGGGCAGCGTGGTTCCGCTGAAGGCTTACGGCACGGCCGAAGGGGACTGTGTTTTGCAACGTGGGTCCAACCTGCGAATTCTTGGACCCTCTGACAGTTTTGTCCGGGTGGGACATGTTGATGGTACCCAAAGAATCCCTCGCTTTTTTGTCTCCTCTTCCCAGGACTATATGGCAGGACTGTGCTCAGATTCCCCTCCCACCCCTTTCCAGGTACTTCCTCGTGGCTCCAAACACCCGCAGGGACAGCTGGACGTCTTTGTCTCGACATTCTGTGGTTTGCCCAGGTGGCGTCGCTGGCTCAGCGGGTGTCCGGCCGCTCCGAGCCGGCACTCCGCTCTCTGCTGGCCGAATGCGGTACCGCAGCGAGGACGCTTCGGGCCGTTTGTTGGCGACCCTCTTCCCTGCCTCTCGGTGCACCCGAGAGCACTCGGTGGGTTTCTGCTGAATGAAAAAAAAAACAAAAGCCCAAATTTACAAATGAAAAAACACCATTAGCTCTTTTATGACAGTAAAATTGGGATTTTTCTCCAACCCACCTCTGTCCCTGCTGACTTGTCTTTATTTATCTCATCAGAAGCTCCACTGTCCTGTGACCCTGAAGGTGTTACCCTGGATGGTGGTGGGGCTGATTGAGTCCCATTTGGGAAGAAACCCCATGCATCCATCCTGTCCTGGAAGTGGTGTGACTTCCGGATGCAGTCACAAGGAGGCAGCCTGACCTGTGGCATTTGAACCCCAGTGCGGCTACTCACCACTGTGTGATATTGGGAGAGTCACCTCACCTTTCTTTTTTATTTTGTAGAGATGGGATCTTGCTATGTTTCTGGCCTCAAGCAAGCCTCCCACTTCAGCCTCCCAAAGTCCTGTGATTATAGGCATGAGCAATCTCGGACTGCTGCCTTGCCTTTCTGAGCCTCCGTGACCTCATCTGTAACACGACCTGTCTCACAGGGGTTTTAAGGATTAGAAGAAAGCAAGCAGGGTCACAGTGCCTGCCCCAGGCTTCTGAGAGTGCTGCCGTTGTATGTGGCATGTTTGGTAACTTGGTAGAGGGTCTGTGTGCATCTGTCCCCCCCATAGCTGATCAAAGTGGCCTGTGAATGGCCCGGCACATACAGCACTGTCTAAGAGGTGGGCTGAGCTGTGAGTTCAAAGACTTCGTGGGAGAATCACAGAATAAAAGAGGGAAGAGGCAGGAGTGGGGGTGGGAGAAAGATCCAGGCACTGTGTGTGATGTCTCAGCCTAGTCCCGCTCCTTTCCGGGAGTGACGCCCCTTCCCAGTTCTGGGGAACTCCTAGCCTTCCCTGGAAACCTTCCTGACCACAGCAGCACATGCGGGGCTGAGAACAGGCCCGTGAGCAGCCTGGCCAAATGGAGCCTCTCCCTGGCAGGTTTGTAAACTGGAACTAGGGAAAGTGGCTTATTTCTCTGGTCATTAAAGCTGTAGGTTCGGGGGCTGGGGGAGGCCTCGTTTCCCAGCGTGTAGAGGCCGCTGGTATGAGGAAAAAAGGTGATGCGGAGGGAGGAGAGGCAGTGCCGATTGCTTACAGCCCCAGAGTCACTTGTCCCTGAGGCCCTTTTCCCCTTTTGAGTTTCATGAACATTTCAAGGAAATTCCTCTTTTGTCTTACCTAATTCGGGTTTCTGTCACTTGCAGACAACCAACCAATCAAACAAACAAAAAGGACCCATGACTAATGCAGTTATTTGCAGAAAAGCAAATATGAGAGTTATAGAGCCACAAGGCTGGTGAAGCCCGGGCATTCGGCCCTGCAGCTGAATCTGCCCAGAGCTGCCTTGATCTGTCGCCAGGAGGCTTGGCCACAGTGCAGTTTTTGTTCTGAGATGCTCTTGCAAACCCTCCCCTTACTGCCTGGAGACAAGTTCCTGCCACTGCTTCTCCTTGCTAGATTAACTTGGGCTCCCAGTAAGAACATGGATTTGGCATTCAGAGGCCTCTGGCCATCTGTGATCTTAATTCTTTGGATCTCAGTCTTCTAACTATGCAGCGAAGATAATACGTGTCTGCACGGTGGCCGTGATGGTCATATGAGCTCAAATGTGTTATGTGCTCACTCGGTATCTCTGAGACAAATAGAACAGTCCCTTGGGCTCAGAGCTGTGGCATTCTGACCCCCTTTAGGGGAGGGAAATTTGGCCATTTGAGAGTCAGTTCTTGATGTTTCTACCACAGCTACTTTGCTTAATATTCATGTAATTCTGAATATTAAGATGTAATTCTTGGCTCCAGGTCAAATACCTTATTTGAGAGCATGATGCTCTGATGTGGGATGGACCCCGATCTATAAGATAAGGGGCACATTCTCCTCTGTTTAGGCTGAAATTTTATCGTCTTTCTCCTATGACAAGGTGTGCACACCATATAGGCATCTCAGTGGGTTTAAAAAGAACTCAATTTCTTTCCAAGTTAATCTAGCAGAGAAGTCATGGACAAAATGTTCTTGGAATCATAACACTGCAGCCACATTGCCAAATGTACAGGTTTCCTTATTGTGGATTGCCCTTGCTGGGTATGTGCTAAGTATTTTGTATATTGTTTAAGTCTAATTACAGACAGAGGGAGGTATGGACATCACCTGGGCTTTATAGAACATGGAACTGAATATTGCCAGTGGCTCTTCATGGATGGGCATGTATGGGCCCCCCTGGTTCCGCCTCCGGGCTTTGAGGGAGAGGAAATTCCTGGTCCTGTGATTGTTGTAAGAGCAGCACTGAGAGTAGACAGTCTCAGAGACTTTACAGATAAGGCCTGTACTAACTTTTCTATTTTTTATTAAAAGCTTCTGCAGACAACGTTAAGTACAGTGTAGTTAGGGGGAGGGAAGAGGAGGAAGAGTGTGGTGGGGGGAGGGCGAGCGATTAGCAGGGTCTGACCTAATGTGCAGAGTGTGGGGGCGTTCAGCAAGCCCCCTGGGTGAAGGCTCAACTACAACTTGAACTTTAGGAAAAAAACTGTGTCACCTAAACATTGGTACCCTCAGATTAATCTGAAATAAGAACATATAAAATAAAATCTTGAGCAGAACCAGAAACAATACTTCCATTCCTGACTGACAACACATAGGATTTTGTGTGTACAGATGAGGATGCTCTTATTTCCACAACTTTGTTTTAAAGTTTTCTTACCTTTTGGATTTTTCTTTGAGACAGAGTCTCACTTCGTTGCCATTAGTAGGGTGCTGTGACAGTGTAGCTCACAGCAATCTCAGACTCTGGGGCTCACGTGATCCCAATGCCTCAGATTTCCGAGTAGCTGGGACTACAGGAGCCCACCACAACACCTGGCTATTTTTTTTTTCTTTTTAGTAGAAACAGAGTCTCACTTTCTCGCCCTCAGTAGAGTGTCGTAGTGTCGCACAGCTCATAGCAACCTCCAGTTCCTGGGCTTAGGCGATTCTCTTGTTTCAACCTCCTCAACAGGCACCGGCCACCATACCCAGCTATTTTGTTGTTGTTGCAGTTCGGCCAGGGCCGGGTTTGAACCTGCCACCCTCGGTATATGGAACCCGCACCCTACTCAATGAGCCACAGGCACCGCCACACCTGGCTATTTTTAAGACGAGGTCTTGCTCTGGCTCAAGCTGTTCTCAAATTCATGAGTTCAGGCGATTCACCTGCCTCCGGCTCCAAGAGTTCTTTTGGATCTTAGAATTCAGTTTATTGCTTTGCTTGCTCTGTTCCCTAACAGAGTCGAAACCTAAGGCTTTCTTTTCTTAGAAACTTTCAGTATGTAGGGACAGCTCACATTTTGATTCAGTCCGAGGTTTTATCTAATGGCAATGTGGGTGTCTCCAACAAGAGGTTTTATTATACGGTCTGTAAAAGCACAGCTTCTCATTCAATCTCAGTTCAGTTGAGATTCTGGCCCCGTGTGTGGCTGTTATTACCTTTTTGGGTCTTCACTCCTCCATCTCCCTACATCCCATGGATCCCGACAGACTTAACTGAGATGTACCCGGGAGACTCAGGCCAGGCCTGGCTGCACCTGGTGCTTCACAGAGGCTGTTTTTAAAAAGTTAAGCCAGCCTGGGGTGGGTGGGGGAGAGTGGCTCACGCTGTAATCCTAGCCCTTGGAGGCCTGGAGAGGTGGAATGCCTGAGCTTAGAGTTCAAGACCAGCCAGAGCAAAGTGACACTCCGTTTCACTGAAAGTAGAAAAAGAAAAACTAGCCAGGTGTTATGGCGGGCACCATTAGTCCCGGCTACTGTGGAGGCTGAGGCAAGAGGATCTCTTGAGCCCAAGAGTTTGAGGTTGCTGTGAGCTATGATGTCACAGCACTCTACCTGGGGTGACTGAGACTCTGTATCAAAAATAAATAAACAAACACACAAATAAGTAAATAAATAAGAAAAGCCATATTTGCACCTATAAAAATACCAGAAACTATAACTTTGCAGAATTTTTTCTCTCATTACCTATTTTTTCCCCTATGAACTTTTTTTTTTTTTTGTAGAGACAGAGTCTCACTTTATCGCCCTCGGTAGAGTGTTGTGGCGTCACACAGCTCACAGCAACCTTCAACTCCTGGGCTTAGGCGATTCTCTTGTCTCAGCCTTGCGAGTAGCTGGGACTACAGGGGCCCGCCACAATGCCCGGCTATCCCCTATGAACTTTTAATTTTAAAACTGTAATACTGTAGTCTAGCTACTTGGGAGGCTGAGGCAAGAGGATCTCTTGAGTCTAAGACTTTGAGGTTGCTATGAGCAACGGCAAACTACCTCACCAAAAAAAAAAAAAAATTGTCTTAAGAAAAACAACTATAGTAGTCCTTACTGGTTTGTCACCTGGCTTATGGCTGATGTCATGAAAATCTCATTGATTAACTTAAGAGCAAACTCAAACTCTTGGGCTCAAGTGATCGTTTTGCCTCAGCCATCCGAGTAGCTGGGACTGTCAAAAGACCCAACTATTTTTAGAGACAGGATCTCGCTCTTGCTTAGTCTGGTCTTGAATTGGTGAGCTCAAGCGATCTGCCCACCTCAGCCTCCCAGAGGCTGGTGTGAGCCATGGCCTTCAGTGACTTACTTTAATGTGTATGCAAAAATCATCTGTAGGTTCGGCACTGGTTCTCAGTGATTAGGGCGCTGGGGCCACATACGCCAGGGCCACAAATACTGGGGCTGGTGGGTTCGAACCTAGCCCAAGTCTAAACGACAATGACAACTACAGCAAAAAAATAGCTGTAGCATTGTGGCAGGTGCCTGTAGTCCCAGCTACTTGGGAGACTGAGGCAAGAGAATCAGTTAAGCCCAAAGAGTTTGAGGTTGTAAGCTGTGAAAAAAAAAATCATCTGTAGTCAGTGTACTGGCTTGTATGAAATGTCATACCTTAAAGTGGCTGGGGTACTTCAGAAGTTAGTTATGTTTGCTATAACCAGATACATAGAAGAACTAAATTTGTTAAGCAAATAAATGAGCTACTTATTTTTCTGTAAGTTAACAGGAAAAGCATTTGCCAGGAAAAACAAATGTCAGCTTATCTGTGTTTGTCACCAACTATCAAAATAGAGGATTTTAAAATGAATGAGGTTAATCTAGAGAAGAAACAAAACAAAACCAGAAAGCAAGACTATCTACATTTTTGTCATAAAGTCGTATGCAAATAGGAGCGTCCGTGAAGAATCAGAAAAGACCGGAGGCTGCGTCTGGTATCGCAGTAGTGACCATGCTCCATGTGCTGTGTGGCTGCACACAGGTGACCAAACTGGGTAGGTCAGGAGATCTTTGCTGTGTACTTGCATTTGGTGTCTCATTCATTCTTCCCAGAGCCTCCTGCTTGGAGGTACTGACGGGAGAGGTAGAAAGAGAACAGAAAATCCGAGAGACACAGTGGGGCAGAAAGAGGGAAATGACAAATGGCCACACTTATGAGCATGGACAAAGGGCCACGTGCTATGAACGACACCTGCAATTCTCTTCATTCTTTGGGGGATCTGATTGCCCTTATAACAGTTTGCTTCTATCTGTCTTGGCAACCGGGGAAAAACATTTAATTCCATCTTTATATGACAGTTTAATTTTTCCTGACAAAAAGTTAAATGCAATTGCTTAGTGCCAAGAAACTTGTATGTAATATATAAATAAAATAATCTTAAATCAAAATCAAGATTTAAACTGACACATATCCACACAGTGCAATTGGCTAAGGATTGTGGAGAACTGTGATGTCTGTATCTAATCACAGCTCACGCCCTACAGTCAGAATTCATCTGTGCTTTCAAATTGTCCAGAATGTTTGAAAGGGGTCATTGTTTTAGCATCACCTTTCTGATAGATGTTGACAGCAGCTATTGAGAGAAGACAGCATACATCAGGGTGCTCAGGAGTAACTAGACAACCTGATGGATAAGCCAATCTGGAATTGCAAACAAAAGATTCACTTTTCCTCTAATGCCTTTGGGGGAGCCCAGATGTTAAGGTAAAGGTGAAAGGGGCCAAGACTGCTTTTAAAAAACACTTGGAATTCTTGGCCATCTGTCAGCCTTTTGGAGTAGTTATTTACCAAAACACAATCTTCAAAATTTAAGAAAGTGGTCAATGACAGTGAACTCTCTGCAGCTGTTCTAAATGTCAAATTACATATGTAAATATAAATGTGTGTTTCCGAGCAAGAGAAAGAGACCTTTCTGCCTCAATCCCTTCCCTCCTCCCTGTCTGAATTTTCTTCTTCCATCTGTTTGGAGATACCAGCAGGATGTTGGGAAGATGGTGGCTCTCCAGTGCTCCTGCCTCTGGACCAAAGGCTTCACCCCTCCCGTGTCATAGGAGAGTCTGTCAACCTTCTGCAAAGGACCTGGCAAAGACTGTAAGCTGACCATCTCAAAACACACTGTCCATTTCTCCTTCTCCGTGTGTGCATTCTGAATTTATTTGGGAGTAAATACTCACAGCTAGAAAGAACTTTTCCTAATCTCTCTTGCAGTTAGTTATGGGCAGGTGCCTAGATGTTGGTCAATGAGGTATATGTAGAAGGGTTGCATATACTTCTGAGAGGCCCTTCAGAGAGAGGGAGTGGGGCTTTTGGCCCTTTATTTTTTTCCTGCATGGAATGCAAATGTAATGTTTGGAGCCCCAGCAGCCATGTAAGACCAGCAGGTGACCTTGAAAAGAAAGCCAAAATGGGCTCGGCGCCTGTGGCTCAACGGGCTAAGGTGCCAGCCATGTACACCCTAGCTGGCGGGTTCAAATCTAGCCTGGGCCCGCCAAACAACAATGACGGCTGCAACCAAAAAATGGCCGGCGTTGTGGTGGGTGCCTATAGTCCCAGCTACTTGGGAGGCGGAGGCAAGAGACTCACTTGAGCCCAGGAATTGGAGGTTGCTGTGAGTTGTGATACCACGGCACTCTATCCAGGGTGACAGCTTGAGGCTCTGTCTCAAAAATAAATAAATAAATAAATAAATAAATAAACAGAAAGCCAAAAGGAGTGAAGGAGCCTGGGTCACTGATACATGGAACACCTTACCAGGTTGGACTGCTGCCTTCAGACTTCTTTTACATATAAAGTAAATAAACCTCTATTTGTATAAGAAGCAGATCCTATATGGTAGAACATAACATTTCTGATACACTTGGGAAATTGTTGAAGGAATATACATTCTAAAATATTAAGCATTGGTATACTAAATTCAACAAGCAGACACACCTATAATGCAATGAACAGTGCCAAGAGTTTATCTCTGAAAGGCTGTGTGTGACCTTCTAGGTAGCGGTGGCTTGTCATTACAATACTAAATAAACTAAGGACAGGTAATGTATGTCCAATAAGTGTTTACAAAGGTGCCATCCTTAAAGGTGCTGGGATGCTCAGAAGTCACGTTTAGTGTAGAATAATTACCAAAACAAAGTAATGACATGACAAATACTTAATAGTATTAGAGTTTCTGATTGTGAGGATGCAAAAAAATTTAAAGAATTCATTTTTCACGAATAAGACACTATTTTTTGAGTGCTTGCTGAATGCCAGGCACTGTGCCAAACACATAATTTCATTTAATCTTTACAAGCACATACTATCCTATTCTCATTTAGTGAATGGCATAAGAGGAGGGATAAATTACTTGCCCAAGGCCACATGGTAAAGCTGGAAGTTGAACCAAAGTAGTCAGATTTCAGGGCCTGTATCAGGAAACACCAGTCTAAATCACTTTCCATGGTATTTTTTTCTAGATAACGTTGAGCATCCTTAACTATTCTCAGTTCTCCAATGGCCTATGTCAGGATGACTGCCTTTTTTTTTAAGAGACAGAGTTTCACTCTGTCACCCTGGGTAGAGTGCTGTGGTGTCACAGCTCACTGCAACCTCCAGTTCTTGGGCTTAGGCGATTCTCTTGTCTTAGCCTCCTGAGTGGCTGGGACTACAGGTGCCTGCCACCACGACTGGCTATTTTTTGTTGCCATTTGGCCGGGGCCGGTTTCGAACCCACCACCCTCGGTATAAGGGGCTGGTGCCCTACTACTCACTGAGCCATAGGCTCTGCCCAGAATGACTATTTTTGTTTTTGTAAATTAGAAGGCTGAATCCAGAGAGGGCTTGCTCATCTTTAAGGTAAGATTGGCTCATGTCATTGTAGGATCACCAATCTGACCTCAAGGGACAGAGAGCTCCATGGATAGAGGTTTTGCATTTAGCTCTTTAAATCGAAGGACATTTCCAGCATCACTGATACTCAGTCTGGGAAAATCAGAACTACCTCTGAATTAAGACAAAGAAACATGTATGGTGGTTATATTTTAATCAGAATCAGACATTTAATGGCAAAAAAACATTCCATATGTGGCTTTGCTGTTCTGAAACTCGTGAACTTAAAACCCAAATACGACACAAGCAGTTTTAAGAATTATTTTGACCAGCTTCCCCAACCCCAAAGGAAATTAAAAAGTAATGATGTAAAAAAGTTAAGGTCAAGGTGTTTTTAAAATCACATAACAGCAATGACTAACCATTTGTTTACTGGTGACTTCATAGCAATGACTAACCATTTGTTTACTGGTGTCTTCTCCACCCAGAAAGCTGCTGGATTTAACTTGCTGTTGAACAAGTGGTTAGTTATTAGTTCCCTGGGTAATTGTCCCTGAAGTTAAAAGCCACACTCTGGGGACACTTTAGGCACTTTAAGTGGGGTAGTTACCTTTTCCAGGCTGGGTATCATGATTGGCTTTCAAAAGCCAGGTAAGGAATTTATATAAGCAGAACGCTCTGTGAGGTGAGGCGTTGGGATCTCAGCGCGTTCTACAGAGTAACAGGTGTTCTGGAGAGCTTTGAGGGTTGGCAAGCAGGCTGCTCCATTTCTGCATTTGCTATGGACGTGGGCATAATGACCCATGCAGATTTTTATTCTGGCATCCCAAATACACAGAGCGTTGTTACAGATACTTAACAAGCGGTACTGATAATTAGAACAGGTACCGACACTTAGGCCAGATGCTGGATGTGAACAGCTGGTAAGGCTGCACGGGTGCATGCTGGCAGAATTGTCAGCTCCGCTTCATGGGAGCGAATGAGCCTTCACACGCTCCGCACGACACTAGCTTACTTGCCTGCACAGATCCCCTTCCCTAATCTGTCTCATCCACATCTTCTCCTGCGGTGGCAGCTTCTAAAGCCGCAAGGGCTTCTGCCACTGCTGCGTCGTCATCCACTGGCTCCCGGTCCCGCCCGTTTCCTGAGTCACCCACAGGCTTGGCCTGAGCAGGACCCTCCTCTTTAAAGCAGACATTTAGAGCTTCTGTGGCCACGGCCTCGTTTAAAGAATCCCAGCTCCTCTTTACTGAGAAGGGCATGTTTAAACCACGCTCTCCCACCCCAGGGGGGGAGTCCTCCGGGGGCTCATCCGCAGTATGGTTCTCGAAAAGACGATCTTTTTCTTCATGATCAACACTGTCTCCAGCTGGACCCCAAAGCTGAGGGTAATCTGGGGCTGGTAGCTGGGGGACGTGTTCTTGTGCTTCTAAGCCAAGAGTTTGTGCCTTGGAAGGAGCTCTGGAGTCTCCGCTGTGTGTGACTTGGGTCGCTTCCGAGGCCTGCAGCACACGGTCCTGTTTCCAGGTACTCCCCCCTTCCGGGAAAGGTTGAGTCGGGTGGATGCTGTTGGCAGTACTGGCCCAGGAGCCCTTGCCGTCCTGGGTGGGCCTGGAATTCCCACCCGGCTGTGGAGCGGCAGTGGGGCTGATGCCATTGACAGCACCATCGGCAAAGTGTCCCCCTGCAGAGTCCCCCTGCGGGAGCCACCCTTGCTGTGGCCGGCTTCTGCTCAGGGTCCTCCTCAAGCCCTCCCTGGGAGGGTCATCACTCTGCACCAGGAACTCGCTGCTCTGTTTGCCTTTTAATTTCACCGCGTCGTCTTCATCCAACTTGCAGCTGTTTACTTCGTTGGCGTAGCCAGGGGAGGGCAGTTGAACTGGATCGAAGAGATAGCTGGGGGGTGTCAGAAAGATGAACAGAACGCAGTCAGGTTTGCCCCAAGATTCTTACTTCCCACCACAGGCTTTGCCTCTTTCTCCTATTCCTGCTGATTTCATTTCCATGGTTAGTTACTTTTCATCTATTTAAATGTGTTGAAATCATATAGATATAGTTGGTATATCACTGAAAATAGATCTTAAGAAGAGATCCAAGTGGGGATGGGAGGGAGAGGTAAAATACAAATTGGGTCATAGAATCTTAAAGTAAATAAAACGAATGTCCACTGTAGGGATATATAAGGTTAAGTACTAATGGTAAGAATCCCCTGAGGGAGTATTGTTCAGGAATTATACCAATAAATATGAAGTCTGTAGTTACATGAAAGATATTTCTAATAAATATTTAAAAAATAAAGCCACAGTGGTGCATGTAGCTCAGTCGGCAGGGCGCCAGGCACATACACTGAGGGTGGTGGGTTCAAACCTGGCCCGGGCCAGCTAAAACAATGACAACAGCAATAACAACAATGAAATAAAGCCAGACATGACTCTGTGCCCATAGCTCAGTGGGTAGGGCACCAGCCACACGCACCAGGGCTGGCAGGTTTGAACCTGGCCCAGGGCCTGCTAAAAAACTGCAAAACAACAAAGCCAGGTGTTGTGGCAGGCACCTGTAGTCCCAGCTACTCGGGAGGCTGAGGCAAGAGAATCTCTTAAGTCCAAGAGTTGGAGGTTGCTGTGAGCTGTGACACCACCACACTCTACTGAGGGCGATATAGTGAGGCTTGGTCTCCCCCCCACAAAAAAAAATAAATAAAATGAAAGAAAGAAAAGAACGGAAAGAAAGAAAGAAAGAAAGAAAGCCAAACATCACATTATGACTACAGTGGAGTGAAGCTTATAAATGTATGGGTCTGGAGCATAAATAGAATTAAAAACACTTTTTTGGTCAGGCATGGTGGCTCATGCCTGTAATCCTAGCACTCTGGGAGGGTAAGGTGGGTGGACTGCCTGAGCTCACAGCTTCGAGACCAGCCTGAGCCAGAGTAAGACCTTGTCTCTAAAAGTAGCCGGGCGTTGTGGTGGGTACCGGTAGTCCCAGCTACTAGGGAGGCTGAGACAAGAGGATCACTTTAGCCCAAGAGCTGGAGGTTGCTGTGAGCTATGATACCACAGCACTCTACTGAGGGTTATAAAGTGAGACTCTGTCTCAAAACAAACAAATAAAAACAAGCAAAAAACTCATCGTTTTGTTAAGGAAGCGAGACCATCAGCTAATTTTTTCCCCTTTATCTTACGTAGTTTATTCATGTTACTGAAACTTCTATGAAATGTGATATGGACAAAATTAAGAGCACATATGCGTTTGGGGCGATTTATTTTCAGCGATGCCATTTCAGGCATCCTCTAAAACCCAAGCTTTTCTTGGCCTTGAGGATCTCCGAAGAAGTATAAATTCAACTCCAACCAAATTCAGTCTTAGAGAATGATGGTGTTCCCAACATGCTTTGAGTAATGAGCAAAATGAGCTTAAAAATCTAGGCCACATGTCCTCTTTATCAAAACAGTTCCAAACCCTTAGTTTATCCAGCACTGTTGCTCGTGTCCCAGGCTGGATAAACTCCCTGATTTGGGGCCTGGTCTGTAAAAGTGGCTCCAGGACAATCACGATTCCTCCCTTTAGAGGAAGTATTTTTTAACCTTACCTTTGTATCATTTTACAGCACCTGCACCCCATCTGGATTATTTTTTGTTACCATCTGGAAAAGAAAGGTAGGGAACATAGTAAATGACATTTTAGTGGGAATTCTGTTCGCTTTTTCTTTCGTAGACACTCAAAATCAATAGTCACAAATTTTGGCAAAAAGGTGACTGACAACTTGCGTCA
The DNA here is from genome assembly GCA_963573935.1 of Arctocebus calabarensis. Lineage (NCBI taxonomy): Eukaryota > Metazoa > Chordata > Mammalia > Primates > Lorisidae > Arctocebus > Arctocebus calabarensis. The sequence goes on along the minus strand of CAUYON010115715.1, from coordinate 44,201 downwards.
GGAAGGGTGCTGATTACCAGGGCTACTTCCAGGTTCCCAGGTTCTTTTTCTTCTTCTTTTTGTGTTTGAGACAGTCTCAATCTGTTGCCCAGACTAGAGTGCCTTGGCATCATCAGCGTAGCTCACCGCAACCTCAGACCCAGGTTCAAGGGATCCTCCTGCTCAGCACCCTGAGAGCTGGGACTACAGATGCCCGTCATAATGCCGGGCTAATTTATCTATTTTTAGTGGAGATGGGGTCTCTCTCTTGCTCAGGCTGGTCTGGAGCTCTGAGCTTACGCAGTCCTCTGTCCTTAGCCCCTCAGAGTGTTAGGATTACAGATGTGAGCCACTGTGCCCGCCCACCTCTGGTCCTAAAATCATCGATGCAGAGTTCTCAAACACACTGACACCTGCTTCTGTGCCAGACCCTTTCCCTAACTCTACGAGTTACGTGTCTCATCTCCATTTTGCAGATGAGAACACACAAGGAAGAATGCCAGACAGAGAGAAAGGACCTTCATCACGTCTCATGCACTGCCTTCTCTGGAGGACCTGGGCCCGACCAGGGCATGGTCTGCCGCAGGCGGTGTGAGAGGTTCTGGGAGGCCCCCCTGCCAGGGGTTAGCTCCTGAGAATTAAAGGACATCTGAGCAAGATGGCTGCTCTATCATGCTCCACGATGCAGACCCCGACGGGTGTTCCCATATTTTGCTGTGTTTAATGCACATTATTTTATCCAAATTTTTGATGGAAAATAAGGACATGCTTTATACATGGGTAGTATGGCTCGGGAGCAGGTGAGCCCAGTGGGCTTCCTGGCTGCTATGCCCTCCCAGTTGGGCCTCCCAGGTCCATGGGGTCCGGGTCTGGTGGCAGCAGGCCGGAGCAGCCTCTCCCGGGCACTGCAATCAGGGAGGGAGTGGGAGCAGGGCTGGTGGCCTCAGAAGCTCCTGCCCTGCTGGCTGTCTATGCCATGCCCCCCCATGTGGCAAGAAGAGCAGGGCTCCCAGGAGAGGGAAGGGGCAGCCTTCACAGAGCTGGGGGCTGCAGGAGGGGGCGTGAGCTGCACATTTGCCAGGGGAGTGTTAACCCTCTCCAGATGTGTCTCTCCCGGCCCCTTCTTTGAGGAGAAAGTGCGTGCACGTTCTATACGAGAGCGCATCTGTGACCGGAGTCATCAGTACCTGCCTGATGCCTCCGGCTTTGCCTTTGCCATCGCTGGGCCAACCTCAGCTCTGACTCACAGCTCAGAGATGTGCCCCCGGGGGACCTTAGCAGAAGGTGGACTCACTTCTCACCTGCCCTCTGGCCCCCGCCCTCCCCCAAGCTGCATTTTCTCCACCATTTCCCTCTGAACAAAATCTCTTCACAGAAAACTGACCATGCTGGTCTGCTCTTTCCACAGAAAATCCTGGAAGTGAGTGTGGAAGGATCTATCTCTAAGTCATTCTCCATTTTTAACATGAGCAGTCTTTAGAAGGACCAGCCAGCAGCCCCCCGCCGTCCGTCTCTGTGAACGGCGGGCACTGGGAAGACGGAGACCGTTCATCACCGGCTGTGTCTCTGCCTCCCCGTCAACTCTCTGCTCTCTTTCACCATGGATGGACTTCTGGGGATGCTACTTTGCCCACATTGAAAGTGACTTGTTGCTTTTAAAGATATACAGATTTGTTAGTTGGCTAAAGGGAACTAGATTTACTCTGAAAAATAAAATCTACAAATAACCCCCTGTGGTAGGCTGAAAAAATGGGTCCCCAAAAGATATCTGGGCCCTGATCCCTGGAACCTGTGAATATTACCTTATGTGAACCCTCCTCCTGAAAGTCTTTGCAGATGTGCTTAAGGATTTCGAGATGGTGAGCTCTGCCTGGATTTTATGGGTGGACCCTGAATACAATGATATGAACGCTTATGGGAAAGAGGTGCTGGGAAATCTGATCACGGAAAGAAGTGGAAGAAGCAATGCAACCACAAAGGCAAAGACTAGAGGAAAGAGGTCACAGGCCAGGGATCACTGGCAGGCACCAGGAACATGGAAGAGGCAGTGAATGGATTAACCCCTCCGGAAGGAGTGTGGCCCTGGGGACACCTTGATTTCATCCCAACATACCAGTTTCAGGCTTCTGGCCTCTAGAACCAAGAGAGAAAACACTTCCACTGTTTTAAACCCCCAAGTTTGTGGTAATTTGCAACAGCAGCACAGGAGACTAGAATATCCCCAAATCTTGAGGCACCAACCCCCTTGTCAGTCAAGAGTTTTCTCAGGAAGACTAATGAATCTGTAGGGAGTCCTTTGGGCCAACCCCCGCCCTGTCTCTTGTCACCCTTCCTCTTCTCACTGTGCTTCATTTTTCTTCCTGGCACATGTATGTTACCACTGTACCTTTTTTTGTTTTTTGAGACGGAGTCTCACTATGTCACCCTCAGTAGAGTGCCGTGGCATCACACAGCTCACAGCAACCTCCAACTCCTGGGCTTAAGCGATCTCTTGCCTCAGCCTCCCAAGTAGCTGGGACTACAGGTGCCTGCCACAACACCCGGCTATGTTTGGTTGTAGTTGTTGTTGTTTGGCAGGCCTGGGCCGGATTCGAACCAGCCAGCTCAGGTGTACGTGGCTGGCGCCTTAGTCCATTGAGCCACAGGGGCCAAACCACAACCTCAAACTCTTGGGCTCATGTGATTCTCTTGCCTCAGCCTCCCAAGTAGCGGGGACTACAGGCACCCAGCTATTTTTGGTTGTAGTTGTCATTGTTGTTTGGCAGGCCTGGGCCGGATTCAAACCCGCCAGCTCTGGTGTATGTGGTTGGCTGACTCCCTTAGCCGCTGAGCTACAGGCGCCGAGCCACCACTGCACTTTTTATCTTGGGTTAATTTGTTTATGATTCATCTTTTCCCCAATGAAGTAAGGCCATGAGGGACAGAGCCTTTCTTCAAGCCTGATTCTGTAGCACTCAGGAGAATATGTGGCACATAGTAGACAGTTAATAAACATTTGTGGAATGAATGAATTACCTAATGGCCATACGTTAAAAATGAAAACAGTAGCTGAGAGTGTCTATGTCGGTCAAGGCATTCACAGATGTGACAAGGGTGGCCCCTGAGGACAGAAAACTCGGATGCAGGGCTCAGCTCTGCTCCCCACTTGCTGTGTGACTCTGTCCTCCTTCTCTGTAAACATGGACAATAAAATTCCGACACATGCCACAGTTGGGGGATTATGTAAGTTAATTCTCATAAAAGGATAGACCAGTGTCTTACCCAGCCCTATATGAATATAGTATATTAAAAAAAAAAAAAGATAGTGGCCTGGCACCCAAGGAAAGTACTACTTAATATTCTAGTTGGACAACATGGGCACACAAACAAGAGTATGAAGGCGCTCAGGAAATTTTACCCCCAAATATGACTACTTAACATAAAGAATATTTTTAATTAAAGGCCATTCACAATCAGAAAGCATTGGAGGGGCTGTCCCTCTATCTGCATAAAGTCAGATGGACCTGAGCAGGGATCAAAGGGGGCAACTGACTTCTTTTCCTCCCTGAAAGCTAGCAGACTTGCCCCAAATCATTTAAGAAAAAATACCTGTCTCTCCGGTTAAGTTATAAGTCAATCTGTTTCCCGCACCTATTCGTCCTCCTTAGCAACTACTTACTGCATCCACCTTCTCCCCCTCCCTTCAAAAAGCCAGGTATGCAAGTATCTGACCATCTTTAAGACACTGGGTAGTCATTCTATGGTTCCCCCCGTGCACAAGGTATTTGGAAATAAACCTTTCTCTTACCAATCTGCTGTAATTGTGAGTTGATCTTTCAGCAAACCAACCAAGAGAAAAGGAGTGAGTTTCGCCCCAATCCCTACAAGTATTAACAATACTCAGTAGTACTTGTGATTCTGGGTTCCCCTGTTCAGACTGGACAGGGACCCCCATTTTCTGGGCAAACAGGCCTTTCCAGCCGACATTCTCTGGACTCAAGCAAGATCAGAGAAAAGCAGCCTGATCTCAGGTGGGTGGTTTCCCCTGCCCCCCAGTGAAAACATAGACCCTGCGGCCTCACTAGAGATGCCCACTGTGAAGACCAAGTTCATTTGCTAAAGTATTCACCTGCTGATCAACACCAGCTCCTGGCCAGGTGGGACGTACATTCCTGAGACCCCCCCTGCTCAGTATAAGCACCCTGAGACAGAAGGCCCACAATGGAGGCTTCCCGGTTGGGCCCCCCCTCTGCTGCTGGAGCGTCTGTTGACCTTTCCTGCTCTGTCCCTTTCTCTGTCAAACTCTCCACTGTCCCTCAACCTGCATGGTCCGTGGGTTTATAATTTGAATTTCCAAGATCAAGGACTCTGCATAGAGAGACATTCTGGCAACACTTGTTTCTGGACTAAGGGCCAAATGGCACACTGCCAGCAGCTGTGACACCAGCTGCAAGACAGAAACCCCAAGTGCAGCGACAGTTCCCCGAAAGCACCGAGCAACATTCGTGTCTAACCTCTTACCTTTTCAAACAGTCTCAGTTCAACCCCATTTCCAAGCCCCAGGATTTTGTTCCTAGCCTCAGCTCCTCCCTTTCTGCTGCTAAGTCACAGACGGGCTGGATAAGTCGGAGGTAAGAAGCAGCGAGCACAGCCCCTCCTGCCGTCCCTCCAGTCTACTCTGAAACCTTCACTCTCCCCATGCCGGAATGCATTTGTTGTTTTCGTTTTCCTTGGACTCTGTTTATTAAAACAAAAAAAAAAGAAAGAAAGAAAACCTAGGAGGATAGGTAGCAAAAAAAAAAAAAAGAATAGTCAAAGCAAAGGGAAATAGGGCTTAGAATTGTTTTGTTTTGTTTTGCAGTTTTTGGCCAGGGCCGGGTTTGAACCCACCACCTCTGGTATGTTGGGCTGGCACCCTACTCCTATGACCCACAGGTGCCACCCAGGGCTTAGAATTGTTTGAGAACACAAAGGGCAGACTGGATTGTAACAAGGTAACTGAAGCAATCATAAAATAGTAATTATTGAGAAACCTCAGGTCAACTTTATGATGGGAGTCATACATGGGGAAGAATTTCTTCTGAGACAAATACATGAAAGAAAAAGAAAAGAAAAAAAAATAAAAGAGAGGGAAGAAGAAAAAGAAAGGGCATGTGTGGAGGGCCACCTGTGTCCCCAGCTTCTCAGTGGCTGACCAAGATTGTCCCTGGGGCACCCTCAACAGGGAGGATTGGGAACCTCTCCTCACTCCTGGTTCTGTGGCTCAGGCCACAGGAGAATCAGTGCCAACACGAAATGCCTGCTGGGATTTAAAAGCGCAACTCAAACACGACCATGTCCCTGCATCGTAAATCACACATGTCTGCAGCTGGCAGGCTCCTCTCCGCCCTCGGGCGAACCACAGGACCCATGACATTGTTCCTCAGAGCGCTGCCATCCTAAAGGAGGTTCGGTGGTCTCCCCGGCAGCACCAGGCCTGCAGATTCTCCCCCATTACCTCCCTCAGGCCCCCCCCCGGGTCTCCTACAGACCTGGCCATGCTGCCGTGCCTTTCCCAGCTCGTGGGGACAGCCTCTTCCTGGTCAGAGGCTCTGCCCTCGCTCACCTCACCCCGGGTTCTCCTTTTCTCAGCCAGCCAGGCTTTAGCGTCCAAGGTTGTGTGACCACTGACTGAAAGGGTGGAGACCAATGTACTTACACCCAGCCCCTGCACACCCACAGGGGCAATTACTCTTCCTTGTATGATGTGTCAGATCAAATTCAGTTCATTTCTCTTTTCGTGTGTCACTCCCACATCTGCATCTTGCTTTTCAGCAAGGCGTTCTCCCAAGTTCAGGTGCAAAAAAAGGAAACACTGGTTTGGCTTGTGACCTATGCTCTTTTACACTGAGACTGAGTTCAAAACCAGCAGTCTGCCTGATTGCCCCCTCTTCCCTTTTGACAACAGCGAACTTAAAGGTAAGAGCCCAGTCGTTGGGTGTTGTATTACCGAGCAGAACAGAAATGTGCTTTCTCTTTGGAGCATAAAAAAGCAATGGAAGCAAAGGGCAAATCCTTTGCAACCACAGGCTGGTTTACACAAGGGAAGAACAAACACCATTAGGACAGATGCTGGTGCTGACCACTCCTGGAGCCCTTAGTCAGGGGCTTGCCCCTGTCCTGAGTTTTGTGTTGAAGTTAAGTCATCTTGTATTTGAAGGTGGCCATGCTAATACCTGGTCAGCTGCTGGTGAAGCCTCCTTGCTGGAAAATTCTGTTTCACAAAGGGGATAGCTTGCTCATGCCTGTAATCCTAGCACTCTGGGAGGCCAAAGTGGGCAGATCAGTTGAGCTCAGGAGTTTGAGATCAGTCTTAGCAACAGCGAGACCCTGTCTCTAAAAATAGCCAGGCTTTGTGGTGGGTGCCCATAGTCCCAGCTACTTGGGAGGCTGAGGCAAGAGGATCGCATGGTCCCAAGAGTTTGAAGTTGCTGTGAGCTATGACGCTATGGCACTCTGCTGAGGGTGACCAAGTGAGACTCGGTCTCAAAAAAAAAAAAAAATCCCAAATCCCCCCCCCCAAAAACCAAAGGGGGTAGCTTTGGAGGTGGGGGAAGAGAAGATCAGAGAGGGCCAGGAATTTGCTAACCAGGCAGAGAAACTGACAATTTGTTAAACAGTTATGGGGGTATAGAAAAAAACCTAGCACATCTGGAACTCTGGAGACAGAGTTTCACCTTCACAGCTCACAGCAACCTCCAACTCCTGGGCTTAGGCGATTCCCTTGCCTCAACCTCCGAGTAGCTGGGACTACAGGTGCCCACCACAACGCCCTATTGTTTGTTGTTGTTGCAGTTTGGCTGGGGCCAGGTTTGAACCCAGCACCCTTGGTATATGGGGCCGGCACCCTGCCCACTGAGCCACAGGCGCTGCCTGAAAGAGCTGCTTTTGAACAGTGACAGTCTTATAGAATAACAAGGATAAGTCAAAAGGACACAGGAATCAGCCTGTAAGAATTTTACTGGCTGAAGCTGAAACAATGACCATTAGAATAAATACTACTTCAAGGGGAGTGCCTATAGTCCAGTAGTTGGGGCTCTGGCCACATGCTCCATGGCTGGTGGGATAGAATCCGGCCTAGGCCTGTTAAACCAAAAAAAAATGGCCAGTCATTGTGGCGGGCACCTGTAGTCGCAGCTACTAGGGAGGCTGAGGCAAAAGAATTGCTTGAGCCCAGGACTTTGAGGTTGCTGTGAGCTATGACACCACAGCACTCTACCCAGGGTGACAGAGTGGGACTCTTATACTACTTCAAGGATTCATGAGTCTACACTGAGACAAATAAAATAAGAGAAATGGAATGATTTGTCTTAAAAGTAGGAAACCAGCTAATATATAGGAGATATCATAGAGGCAGAAATGACAGCCATCATAATTTTTTTTCCCCCTTTAGAGACAGAGTCTCTCTTTGTCTCCCTCGGTAGAGTACTGTGGTGTCACAGCTCACAGCAACCTCCATCTCCTGGGCTTAGGCAATTCTCTTGCCTCAGCCTCCCGAGTAGCTGGGACCATAGGCACCCGCCACAACGCCCAGTTATTTTTTGTTACAGTTTAGCCAGGGCTGGGTTCAAACCCTCCACCCTTGGTATATGGGGCCAGCGCCCTACTCATTGAGCCACAGGCACCACCCAGCTTTCATGATAATATTGTAACTGATCTGAGTGAGAATCATTGGTGATTCTGAGCCTAGTGGGTGAGCAGTGTATTTAGTCTCGAGTATCTTTCCATCATAGCATCCTTACAGTGGAGAAACTGGCACATAGCACCATAACTTAGTGATCAAAGGCAATAACGCCATAATGAGACTAAATTACACGTGGGGAAATTCCTGATAGGGTGCCCTGAGAACTCAGCACCAGTTCTGTGACTTTCCTGCCAAAGAGCAAACTCTAATTGAAACATGAAGAATATTCTGCAAAGCAAGTGGCCTGAACTCTTTTAAAACAATACAATGTGATGAAAAAACAAAGAAAGCCTGAGGAACTATCCAGGCTCAAAGAGACTTCAGAGGCATGACAACCGAACATTGCACATTCTTCTTGCCAAAAGGTCATAGATTAGGTAACAGTACACATTCTAAATCTGATTTCCTGATTTTCATTATTGTAGCAGGGTTATGTAAGAGATGGCCCTTGTTTTTAAGATTCATAGTGAGTTATTTAGAGGTAAAGGAGTATAACTTACTAAAGCATAACTTACTAAACTTACTAAAATGATTCAGAAAAAAATTGTGTGTGTGCATGTGTAAAGAGAGGACAAGAAAGCAAGTGTGGTAAATGTTAACATTCAGGAATTCTAGGCAGAGGATATGTGAGGATTCTTTGTCATTTTCTGACAAAGTCTGAAATACTGTCAAAATAAAAAATTGAAGCTGGGCACAGTAACCCACGCCTGCAATCTAAGCACTCTGGGAGGCTGCGGTGGGTGGATTGCTTGAGCTCAGAAGTTTGAGACCAGCCTGAGCCAGAGCGAAACCCGGGACGTTGTGGTGGGCGCCTTTAGTCTCAGCTCCTCGGGAGGCTGAGGGAAGAGGATCACTTGAGTTCAGGAGTTTGAGGTTGCTGTGGGCTATGATGCCACAGCACTCTACTGAGGTGACAGAGTGAGACTCTGTCTCAAAAAAAAAAAAAAAAGTTGAAAATAAAAAAAAAGTGTGAAGGTTAAAAAAAAAAAAGAAAGAAAGCACTAATCTAATGTCAGTTTTTTTGTTTGTTTTTGTGACAGAGTTTCATTTTGTCGCCCTTGGTAGAGTACTGTGGTGTCACTGCTCTCAGCAACCTCAAACTCTTAGGCTTAAGAAATTCTCTTGCCTCAGCCTCCCAAATAGCTGGGACTATAGGCGTCCGCACAACCCCCAGCTAGTTTTAGAGAGGAGGTCTCACTCTGGCTCAGGCTGGTCTCGAACTCATAAGCTCAGGCAATTCACCTGCCTTGGCCTCCTAGAGTGCTAGGATTACAGGCGTGAGCCACCGCGCCCAGTCATAATGTCAGTTCTTATTATACTTCTTACAACCTGGGCTAGGGTCCAATATCTCCAGGGATCACTGATGTTAAGATATTCCCTGTAATTTAGATCATGGAGAAAGGTCTTAGAAGGGAGTTCATCAAAAGTCCTCTGGCCTTTCTGAATGTAGCTACCGTCCATCCTTCCTATGTCCAGAAGACTTTTGCTCAATACATGGCCCCACACACTCGAACTGGCAGCAAATAAGGGATACGATTCCTGCTCTGTGCTGCTGTTCCATCTTAGAGAAGGACTCACTCTGCAGAGCTCTGGTGCCGGCCTCCCTTATCATATGCATGCTCTTCCCAGGCAATGCCTAACCCAGCAAGCTTCTAGCTCCATGGAGCACTTCAAATCTCTTACTTAAAAAAGAATTAACCGGTGAGTGGCAGGTGGGAACAAAAGAGTGATGAGTGTGAGATTTTATGAATTCTTCTCATACAAGGTCTTTCCCTCTCCATGATCAAACCTTATCCTACCCACTGGTCCAAAGTACAAGACAAATGCACGAGCTGCACTTGGGAGAGACTACAGTTCCCCTCGCCCAACCTGGGAAACAGCAAAACCTCCCTCGTGCAGTTCTAAGGTTGAAAGACGTTCTGCTTCAAGGGTTCTACCTAATTAGCTTTCTAAAGCAGCTGCTGGGAACTGGTTTGAGTTTATGGAAGTTGGGAATATCCAGGAGAGGACATGAAAATGGAGCACATACATTTCAGCTCCGTCTTAGAAAACCACCGTGCCAATGTTTAGAAAACATGGCCTGAGACTTCACATAAGCTGGGCAGTGGAGAAGTCAGCAACTCTTTAGTGAGGCACTACTGTCTCCTGAGGTCCAGGCTCAAGAGAAATGAATGAAAGTAAGTATCAGGGCTTGGCCCCTGTAGCACAGAAGTTACAGCATCAGCCGCATACACCCAGGCTGGTGGATTTGAACCCAGCCCAGACCAGCTAAACAACAATGACATCTCCAAGAACAACAATAAAAATACTAGCCATGTGTTGAGGTAGACGCCTGTAGTCCCAGCTACTTGGGAAACTGAGGCAAGAGAATTGCTTAAGCCCAAGAGTTGGAGGTTGCTGTGAGCTGTGATGCCACAGCACCCTACAGAGGGCAGCATAGTGAGACTCTGTCTCAAAAAGAAAAAAAAGAAAGTTAAGTAGGTGGGCCCCTTTATAGAAAAAAATGAGAGCCTGCCTATCTAAACTCACAGACAGTACTGAATCCCTTGTCCGATCTATTTCCATGGCACAATCATTTCCTCCTTTCTGGACAGGCTTAGAAAACTCACTGAGGTGGTGAGGTGCGGTGGCTCCCGCCTATAATCCTAGCATCTGGGAAGCCTAAGCAGGCGGGCAGACTGCTTGAGCTCAGGAGTTCGAATCAAACCACATCAGCAAGAATCAAACCACATCTCTACTAAAAATAGAAAAATTAGCTGAGTGCCTACTACTTAAGAGGCTAAGGCAAGAGCATCACTTGTTCCCTAGAGTTTGAGGTTGCTGTGAGCTGTGACACCAGGGCACTCTACCCAAGGCGACAGAGTGAGACACTGTTCTCAAAAAAAACGAAACAAAACAAAAAAGACCAAACAAAACCCAAACCAAAAACCAACCAAACAAAAACACTCACTGGGACCAGCTTTTCTGATGTGTTGGCTTTTCTCAAGAGGCTGAGCTTCGGTTATTTTTGAGAACTCGAAAAACTATTATTATCACTATCAAATAGTCTATTTTCTGCAGTCTCACTTGTCAGTGTGCTAGGATGTAGTTGTTGGCATCTAGAGCTGGGATTGGTGGTATATTTGTATGTAGAGATGTGCCCCCAGTCCCCCAAAAGGGCTCCTGGGTCAAAATAGGTTTGAGAACAGTAGAGATTAATCTGCTGATAAGCACATTCATGACTATGAGAAGAAACTATTTCACTTTGTTTAATCTAATATTTCCCTGAATTATTTGACCACAGAACTTTTATTTTTATTTATTTATTTTTGGAGACAGAGTCTCAATATGTCACCCTTGGTAGAGTGCCACAGTGTCACAGCTCATGGCAACCTCAAACTCTTGCGTTTAAGTGATTCTCTTGCCTTAGCCTGTCAAGTAGCTGGGACCACAGCACTCACCACAGTGCCTGGCTATTTTTTGGCTGTAGTTGTCATTGTTGTTTGGCAGGCCCAGGCTGGGTTCGAACCAGCCAGCTCCTGTGTACGCGGCTGGTGCCCTCACCACTGAACAATAGGGCCCAGCCTTTATAACAAACTTATTAGCAACCAACAGAACTCCTGTTTTAGGGAAAAATGACTAACAAAGCAACAGTCCTACTCACAGGGGAGTTTTTAGCCCCAGATGAACACTGTTATACGGTGTTTGGGTGAACTCAGCCAGGCAGGGTCTGTGCTCTGGGATAAGAAGTCCATGTCCTAGTCACAGCTCCATCACCAATGGCCTGGACTTGGGAACATGTCACCTCATCTCAAATCTAACAAATCTAAATGGTAAAGTGAGAAAGAAATGGAATGTCTACTTATGGCCTTGGCTTACACTTTGTCTCAATGAATCCTGAGAAGAACTACGCTACAGGTATTGATTCTGCAGGGGGGCGGGGGCACCCCATTCAGCAGTTTGCAAACTAGTCTGCTGTGATACTTCTGTTGGGGGCCGAGTCCAAGCTCATCCCAGGCCATCTTCCTGAATGAATGGAAAGAGCTTCCCTTCTGTTTCCTCCCTCCGGCCCCAGGTTCTCTGTGCTCTTCTTCACTTATGTCTGCAGCTCTTTGGTGAAGGTCCCTTCAGCCTCTGCCAGGAGGAGCTGCTGACCAGCACCCAGACCCCCGAGATGGGGACAGAGTGTGTAGTAATAGCAAAGTCCCTGGGAGGCATGAGGGTCTCAGATCAGGGTGGGAATGGGCCGAGGGAGGTGCAAGCAAGCAGCCAAGAGGACAACCCTTGGGTTCCAGAACATTGGCTGGAGACCCTGGGCCTCCGAGTTTCCAAGCAATTACGTGGTGGCTCACACTTGTAATCCTAGGACTCTGGAAGGCTCAGGTGGAGGATCACTTGAGTTCAGGAGTTTGAGACCAACCTGAGCAAGAGCAAGACTCCCATCTCTGCAAAAAATAGAAAACTTAGCCAGGGCAAGGCTGGGCATGGTGGCTTAACCTGTAATCCTAGCACTTGGGAGGCCAAGGCAGGTGGATTGCCTGAGGTCATGGGTTCAAGACCAGCCTGAGCCAGAGCGAGACGTCAAAGCCTAAAATAGCTGGGTGTTGTGGTGGGTGTCTATAATCCCAGCTACTTGAGAAGCTGAGGCAGGAGAATCACTTGAGCCTATGAGTTCAAGTTTGCTGGGCATTATGATACCATGGCACTCTACCAAGGATGACAAAAAAAAAAAAGAGAGAGAAAAGAAAAATTAGCCAGGGCTTTGTCGGGGGCCCACCTGTAGTCCCAGCTACTTGGGAGGCTGAGGTAAGAGGATGACTCAAACCCAGGAGTTTGAGGTTACTGTGAGCTGTGACACCAGGGCACTCCAGCCTGGGTGACAGAATGAGACCCTGTCTCACACCACATAAATAAATGAATAAATAAGTTTCTAGGAGCCATAGGAATCAGTCTCTGAAAGTTAAATGTCTGAGGCAAAATTGGTGCCTCTCAGTGAAAAGCCATCCTGGACATCTTTTTTTTTGGTCGGGGCTGGGTTTGAACCCACCACCTCTGGCACATGGAGCCCTACTCCTTTGAATCATAGGTGCCGCCCTATCCTGGGCATCTTGAAACCGTCCTGTTTAAAGGGCTGCCTTGCCAGTGCAGTTCACCCAAGGTGGTCGGTGTCCGTGCCTCTCCTGTGCTGTGTGCCTCGCAGGGACTCTGAGGAGCAGGTCACATAGCTCCTGGTCCTGTGACTTTACTGCTGCCAGGTTTACAGGGTCTTTGATGTCTGTGTTGAATGTGGAAAAAGAATTTTTTTCCCATGACATTGTGATAATGTCACTCCATTTTTTCTTCCTGTGGTCCTTACAATAGTATGTCACAGTCATGTCCATGAATCTGAAAAACACTTCCTCTGGCTCTTTCCCCCCTAAGGTCTAGTTCATTTCCCCCCTTTTTGATTAGGTAATTAGTGTGCTGTCCTTAGGACAGATTTTGGGGAGGGGTCACAGTCACCCTACAGCCTCCTCACTGACCTCACAACTCTTTGTTGAACTCCTGGTGTGCAGCAGGCTCTGTGCTAGGTTCTGGGGATACAACACCTGGGTGTCCCTCCCGGAGAGCATATTGTGTGTACGTGTGTGAGCATGCAAGATGTGTGACACTTGCAAAGTAGGAAGTAATTTATTTATTTTTTATTTTTCGCAGTTTTTGGCCGGGGCAGAGTTTGAACCCACCACCTCTGGCATAAGGGACCGGCGCCCTACTCCTTTGAGCCACAGGCACTACCCAAGTAGAATGTAATTTATATAAATACAGAAAAAGCTGGGTGCAGTGGTTCATGCCTGTAAGCGTAGCAGTCTGGGACACAAGGCGGGTGGATTTCCTGAGCTCAGAAGTTCTCAACCAGTCTGAGCAAGAGCAAGACGCCCGTCTCTACTAAAAATAGAAAAACTACCTGGGCACCTACTTCTTGGGAGGCTAAGGCAAGAGGATCACTCGAGCCTAAGAGTTTGAGGTTGCTGTGAGCTTTGATGACTCCACTACACTCTACCTAGGGTGACAGAGTGAGACTCTGTCTTGAAAAAAATAGAAATAAAAATAAATAAATAAGACTATGCTTGTGGAGTATCTTTAAACACTTAGAAAGTTCCCCCACACTACACCAGCAGTCCAGCCCAGTGGTGAAGTGAGTGATTTAGGATTGGAGTTGTGGTTTCCAATTCCATGTCCACTACTATTAGCTTTGCAACTTCTAGGAACATTTCTTTGCCTCGATGAGCTTCAGTTATCTAACCTGCAAAAGGGGAATGATAACAGTTTCTGCTTATCAGGATTGTTTTGGGAATTAAGTAAGAGGAAAGTATGTAAAGAACCTACTATAATGTCTGGCAGACTGCCAGTACTTACTAATTAGTTAGTAGTTGACAGTTGAGTCGTTGCTATGTACTGAGGACAGCTTTAGAGACTTGCATGTATTAATTCATTTCAACTTTATAACAACCATTTAAGATGGGAACCTTGTTGACAAGTCAGTGGGTATAGAGGTTCTGGAATCTGACCAAGGTTATAAAAGTTACAAAGTAGAATGGTGTAGTTATTAAAAATGTTGTTACTATTGTTTTCACTATTAATAATATTTCCTGGCATCCATCCTGGTAGGGTCTAGTTTTTTCTGAGTCCTCTGGATTATACAACAAGAAGCAGCTTGTGCTCCAGTAGCGTTTGCAAAAGAGGACTGGATTTTCTTGATTTGGGCTTTGGCAGAATTTTATAGGTGTGGTTTCATCTATTCATCACCAGATGGCAGTATCTAGTGGTAATTGCACACGATTTTCAGAAAGGCTCAGAAACTGGAGAAGTACAGCACAGATAGTGTGGGGGCTTTGTTTGCTACATGGGAAAGTTAAGGAGTAGGTGACGTGGTCAGCATTTCAGATGGCTACTAACACCTTTGAGCCTGATGGCTGTGGCACCACCATCTGGCAGGGCTTCCTCTAGCACTGGCCGGGCACGGGGTGGAATATGGTGGGGCCAAAGGCTCCTGCAATTCCACAGAGGCCTCTTTTCATACTGTAACTGTACAACAGAAGCCCGAATAGGAGATGCTGGGTTTCTCTTCTGCCACCTGTTAGTTATAGCAATAATTGTGCAGAAAGACCTGGGGAGGAAGGGGCAAGAGAAGTTGGGAGGGGTCCTTCCCCCAGGCTGGACATGACGCTACTGGGCCTGTCCATGAGGCTCTCCTTTTCTGTGGCCAACCTTGAGCTTTCCCCCAACCGTCTGGGCTGCCAATGGTGTGAACCCATCTTCTGGATGGGGGCACCAGGCCATGGACTGGGAGGTAAAGATAAGCCACAAAATAGACGTGGCCCAAGGAGAAGGTTTGCTCCTTATTTGTATTTAGAATAACCTCAGAACAGGTGGGTGAAAAGGCAAAACTTGTGAGTTGTTAGATTGAAACAATAACTTGTGGTCAGCTTATCCTGGATGCTCACCAGCCTCCCATGTCCCCCCTTATCCCTGTGGGACTGCTTTGGGGAAAAATAAAGTTTGAGAAGCTATGCCTCCGTTCTCTGGACTGTAAACTCCTAAGAGTAGGTTTCTGTCTGGGGCAGATGAGTTGTGATTCATTAATGATGGAATAAAGACCAGTGTTTTGAGTGTGGACAAGGCAGGGTGTTGACAGATGTGGAGAGGAACTCATGTGGGTCTGAGTGAGACCTGACAAGGTGAGGCCGCTGGTGGGGATCCCACTTTGAGAACCACAGCTTTCCTGCTTTGAGGAAACACAGGTGGTTCAGGGTCCCTGCTGTCTTGTGCTGCTGGCTGCTTCAACAGAGGGCCAGCATTCAAAGAACCCTTGTGGCTTGGTCTGTCCCTGGCACATCAGTGGAGTTGCTACTATTGGTGCTGGTTCCTTTGGGTGACAAATGACATGGACCAAAACAAGTTGGCCGACATGATCTTTTGGTTAGAACAATGTTTTGGTCATAAACCAGTACCTATAGTCACTGTTCCTAATCCCATCCCCAACTAGTTCAGTTTTAACAATTCTCCTAAATATCTAAATATTTTGTCAGAGGCCAGGCACAGTGTCTCACACCTGGAATCTTAGCACTCTGGGAGGCTAAGGTGGGTGGATTGCTTAAGCTCAGGAGCTCGAGACCAAACTGAGCAAGAGCGAGATCCCAGTTCTACTAAAAATAGAAAAACTAGCCGTGTGTTGTGGCAGGTGCCTGAAGTCTCAGCTACTCAGGAGGCTGAGGCAAGAGGATTGCTCAAGCCCAAGAGTTGGAGGTTGCTGTGAGCTATGATGACAGCACGGACTCTATCCAGGGTGACATGGCGAGACTCTGTCACAAAAGTAAATAAATAAATGCAAATTTTTGTCCATTTTTCAGAATTTGCTTTGTAACATTTTCTGATTCATGTTCAGCCTATATCCTTCTCCATGGGGCCTGTTGCAGAGAACAATTGGAATAAACCAAGCATCTGGGATTCACTATAACCATCTAAGTGTTTAATAATTGGGGAGTAGTCAGGACAAAACTAAGGCACTGGGCCGGCCACACTTGTTTGCTCTCAGTCCATTTCCTGCTTCCCCGAGGTCAGCTCCGTTTCTCTGACCACCATCCTGCAGAGGCTCCCCTTGCCCTCGGGATCTGGGGGAGGGGCACCAATGGAAGGCACTGGGAGAAGCCAGGTTATTACCCCTTCCTTTCTTTCTTATAGTGGATAGTGTCCTGTCCACCCTGGCAGGAGGGACTGGATGACTGGATGTCCTCCAGAGCTCTAGCTGCCCGACAGAGCTTTGCTCCAGGGGGCAAGCTTGGCAGCCCTTCACTGTGGTTCTAGCCACTACTCAGCCTCTGGTTTGGTCTGTCATGGCAGGTGGAAACTTCGTCCCGCCTGACAATCTCCGTGCTGCCCAACCATCTCATATGGTTCTCAGCTCTTCCGATACCTGATACCTGAGAAACAATTGACCATATAAAATTCCCTCTGAGGGGAGGGGATCTTTGGTGCTTGCTGGATCTTCCCTACAATAGATGATCCTGGCCAAAAGTTTTCTGTGTAAGTTATTAAGTAATATATAGCAACAGTCTTGGACTCTGCGAAGATTGTTACCTTGTAATGTACCTGCCGTTCTTTCTGGGGAAGGACTTTAGCCTCACAGTCATCAACTTCTCTTCCCTTTCCCACCTCCGATCAGGCTGTTTGCCTGCAGGGTCACTATAGGGACACTATAGTCTCCTAGTTCCCTTCCAAGCACCTACACTCTTCCTATATGTCAATATTCTTTCTTTTTTTTTTTTTTTTTGAGATAGAGTCTTACCTGGTCACCCTCGGTAGAGTGCTGTGGTGTCACAGCTCACAGCAACCTCCAATTCCTGGGCTTAAGCAATTCTCTTGCCTCAGCCTCCCAAGTAGCTGGGTCTATTGGCACCCGCCACAATGCCCAGATATTTTTTGTTGCAGTTGTCATTGTTGTTTAGCTGGGCTGGGCCAGGTTCGAAACCACCAGCCTCATTGTATGTAGCTGGTACCATAAGCACTGTGTTACAGGTGCTGATATATGTCAATATTCTCGAACTGCCATGGGAGAGAGGAAAAGGGGCCTACAGACCTTCCTAAAGTTTTCAGTAATTGCATGAAATTACCAAACTTCATCACTGGGTGTGAGTGATGGTTATAAGTTTAGATCTTCTTCACAGCTGCTAAAATACGAAGGCACCTCCCAATGGTGATGTAGGCATCAGGCCCTGTTAATCATTATCAGTATAGTCTTGGGAAATTGATTTTTTTTTTTTTTTTGAGACAGAGCCTCAAGCTGTCACCCTGGGTAGAGTGCTGTGGCATCACAGCTCATAGCAACCTCCAATTCCTGGGCTCAAGCGAGTCTCCTGCCTCTGCCTCCCAAGTAGCTGGGACCATAGGCGCCCGGCCATTTTTTGGTTGCAGCCGTCATTGTTGTTTGGCGGGCCCGGGCTGGATTCGAACCCGCCATCTTAGGTGTACATGGCTGGCGCCTTAGCCCATTGAGCCACAGGCGCCGAGCCGGGAAGTTGATTTTTAGTATACCCCTAAAAGCCTCAGTGAGGCTCCAGTTCAACAGGTTAAGAAAAATATTTAAAACTCTTAAAGTTGGCAATCCAGGTATCCCCAAGGGCTTGTCAATGTGCCTCTGAAGTTTATGTTGGGAGTCACACAAGTTAGCACAGACAGCTCTGAAGACGAAATGGCTGAGACCATAGAGAGAACTGGACTTATACATGACCTCTTGTACACAACGCTAGATTTTCACCAATGATATAGAATTAGATGCTTTCTCCAAAGTAGAGAAAGTACTTGGGTAGAACCTGGTTATTGGATAAAACCATAGACCATGTCATCCAAAATCAAACCAAGCATGTTGTTGAGGGAGAATGTGGGCAGACCCCGCTCTCCACAGGAGACAGGCGAAGGGCATGACCTGGATGGCTTTTTGTTTCTCAGAGTATGGACAAGTGTACTTTGTAGAGTTCTCAGATAATATAAACATCGTTTACCTGAGAAGAAGATTTTAAAATTTAAAATGAAGATGGTCCTTTTTATTCAATAGAGAAGTTCTGTGTCTTTTTCCAGTGGGATGCAGTGAACCCTGTTCTCTCACACTCTTGACCCATTGCAATAACATCCTCTGACAAAATCATCTCCACTCAGCTGGTGATGCCGATTTGCCTGACTCTGGTTCACGTTACAAAGGCAGCTCAGCATCAATGGTCGTTATTAGTATCGGCTTGAAAACCTCAGACGCACCCTTGGCATTACTGCGTGAGTACTTTCCTTTTAATGTTTCCATTACCAGAAGGGCTGATCAAATTTATAGATATGGTTGTGGTATATTAAGAAATACGTTTGGTCTTTGTCACTGGTTCCTGGCAAGGAGACCTAAAATCCCCTTGGTAGAGTGCCATTGGGTAGTAGCTCCCTTGAAATTTTCCCCAGTGATGAAAGTATCTTTTGTTATTCATAATGAGCCCTTTTCTTCCTGCTTGACTCTGCCCTAATGAGGTCACTTAGGGTGGGGATAGTCAACAAAAAGACCAAGTGATTAGAGTTGGAACTTTCAGCCTCATCCATCAACTTCCGGGGAAGGAAGGGGGCTTCCTGGAGACAAAACGCTACAAAATCTCTTAGACAATGTGATTTGATGCATTTCTGGGTTAGTGAGCTGCATCCATGTCCTGGGAGGGTGGTGCAGCCCAACTCCACTGGGACAGAAGCCCCTACACTCAGCACCCCTCTGGGCTCGCCATGTACCTCTCTGCCTGGCTCTCCATCTTTACCTTGTGTAATAAACTGATAAGCATAAGTGAAGGCTTCCCTTGAGTTCTCTGAGCCATTCTAGCAAATTATTGAGCCTGACGAGGGAGTCCTGGGAACCCTGATATGTAGGTGGTTGGCTGTAAGTACCAAGCTTCTGGGCATGGTATTTGACTGGTATTTGAAGGGGGGCAGTTTCGTGAGGTCTGATGCTAACTCCAGGTAGAGAGTGTAAGAACTGAATAACATTGTGGGACACTCAGCTGGTGTCCAGAGAGTTGAAGAATTGCTGTTTAGGGCGGCTCCTGTGGCTCAAGGAGTTGGGTGCTGGCCTCATATCCAGGGGTGGTGGGTTCAAGCCAAAAAAAACAAACAAAAAAAGGAATTGCTGTTTAGTGTTGAAAAACCCCACCCATTTGCCATCAGAAGTAAAGTGTTGTGTATAAGAACAGAAAGAAGAGAAATAGGGTTTTCTCAGAAGGGTTTAGAAGAGGAAGAACTTAAAAATTCAATACTAAAGTTAAGTGAATGAGCTCTGAAGTCAAAATTTGAAATGCTAAAAACTGGGTGTTGGCTGGGTGTGGTGGCTCACATCTGTCATCCCAGAACTCTGGGAGGCCAAGGCAGGCGATTGCCTGAAGTAATGAGTTCAAGAACAGCCTGAGCTACAGCAAGACCCCCATCTCTAAAAGTAGCTGGGCTTTGTGGAGAGTAACTGTAGTCCCAGCTACTAGGGAGGCTGAGGCAAGAGAATTGCTTGAGCCCAAGAGTTTGAGGTTGCTGTGAGCTATGACACCATGGCACTCTACCCAGGGTGACAAAGTGAGACTCTGTCTCAAAAAAAAAAAAAGCTGGGCGTGTTTGAGTAAGCCACTTAAGTTCTCTGTATCTCAGTTTTGCCAACCATTAGACAGGGAAAATGGGAACATCTAACTTTTCAGGGTTCTTATAAGAACCACACGATTTGAATATGACAGGCCTGGCTGAAAGAGAGTCTGGCAAACAGTAGGCTCTTAATCAGTGTTGGCTGCTGGCATGTTCATGGCCATTGTGACAGTGTTCTTTAAATATTGGGCGCTAGTCACTTTTAGACACTGAAGAGAAGTGGGCAATGTTTTGACCACATCCTCTCGGAAACACACAGGAACTGGGACATGTCTCTAATTTTGGTTTATCTGGAGGAGGGCAGAAATCTGGCAGAAACCTGAAGCATTTGAAAATGTTAAGCTCCAAAATGATGAGGAAATTTTAGAGGAAGGTGTGTGGAGAGAAGTTTGTATGATACAGTCTCATAAGGCTGTAAATAATAATAGCTTTAAAAGCAAGCCCACAAAAAGCAGGGCCACATGCTTCATGTCTCAACTGTGTCTCCCACATATTCGCATGTTGAAGCTCTAACCCAATGTGACTGTGTTTGCAGGTAGGACTTTTTAGGAGGTAATTAAGGTTCAATGAGATCATAAGGGTGTGATCTTAATCTGATAGGATTGGTGTCCTTACAAGGGAGGAGGAGAGAGAGAGAGCTTTCTTTTGAGTGACTTTGGGAAGGTTAGAACAGGCTTGTGCGCCTAGGTGAGTAGATGATGGTCCTGGTGGATCCAGAGCACCACGGAAAGGCTGTGTGAGGACACAGCAAGGAGACACCCATGGAGTAGAGAGCAGGCTGCTCTGTTCACAAGATTATGCCAGAAGTTGGGTTGCAGATGGAAATGGCAGGAGGGTGGGGAGGAGACCCAGAGAAAAACCTGTAATCTAGGACCTGGCTGCCGTGGCTTGGATATGGTTTGTTTGGTCCCATCAAGTCTCATGTGAAATATGATCCCCAGTGTTGGATGTGGGGTCTGAAGGGAGGTGTCATCAACAGATTAAAACCCTCCCTAGAAGGAGGTGAGTGAGCTTTCACTCTCTTAGTTTCCCTAAGAGCTGGTTGTAACAAAGAGCCTAGCACCTCCTCCCTTCCTCTCTTGCCCTGTGATCTCTGCACACCCTGTCTCGCCCTTTGGCACAAGGCCATCAGCAGAACCTCCCTGAAACCCTCACCTGACGCAGCTGCAGACACCATGCTTCTTGTACAACCTGCAGAGGTGTGAACCAAATAAACTTCCTGTCTTTATAAATTATTCCTTTATAACAACACAAATGGACTAACACACTCACCCCTAAACTTGAGAGTGCCCTAGAGTCACCTAGAGGGTGACATTGCACCCAGAGCTGCTGATTGAGTAGAGCTGGGCCAGAGCCTGAGAACCTGCTTTCCTAACAAGTGCCCCGGTGAGGCTGACGCTGCTGGTCCTGGGACTACATTCTAGAGCCACTGTTCTGTGGGCCTGGCGTTTCCTGGAGAAACCCCAAATCACCTGTGGGGACAGACTGATGAGAAAGCTGTCGATGTGAAGCTGTGATTGAGTCATGCCTCAGCACACATTTTAAAGTTGTATCTCCAAATAGCAAGAGTAAAAGGGAGTATCAGATTCTACTCAAACCTGAATGAGTCAGTAAGAAATGGACTTTGGGGATTGGTCTGCCTACTAGCTGTATGATTTAGGTAATAAAAACTCTGACAAAAGATTGAGAGATAGATACTTTGATAAAAAATATAAAGAACAGACTTCCCATGCCTCCACCTGGTGCATAGAAAAATAAAATAGCTTACCTGTTGTGGAGATTGTCCATTCGGTTTCTCTAGAAGTTTAGCTTCTTTTCCTGTGACAAAAAAAGTTGAAAGTTGGGGTCGGTGCGTCCTGAGTGTGACAGTAGGAAGGAGGACGAAGGGCACTGGGCAGTGATGTGGGGGTGGAGCTTCCAGCCTGCGATGGGTAGCCCAGTAGGCAAGGAGTTTTAATTTTTTTTTGGAGACAGAGTCTCAAGCTGTCACCTTGGGTATAGTGCTGTGGTGTAATAGCTCACAGCAATCTCCAACTCTTGGGCTCAAGTTTTTCTATTCTCTTGCCTCAGTTTTTCTATTTTTAGTAGAGACGGGGTCTTGCTTTTGCTCAGGCTAGTCTCAAACTTCTGAGTTCAAGCTATGCAGCTGCCTCGGCCTCCCGGAGTGCTAGGATTACAGCCATGAGCCACCATGCTCCACCAAGACATTTAAAATTTTTCAGCCTAGCTGCAGACATTCAGCAGTCAAGAAATAATTAAACACAATTTCAGTGCCCCGTTTATAAAATAAGATTGCAGTGAAATTTAAATGGTGCTCCGTGTAAGCTGTTTACCACACATTGGACATGTTGGACTTGTTCAATTACCCAAAGCAATCCACTAGGATGCGAATGTTTATTCCCTCAGAAATTTATATTTTGAAAGCTAATTCCCAACATAATAGTATTAAAAAGTATAGCCTTTTGGGATGGAATTAGTGCTCTTATAAAAAGAGCCCTCAGAGAACTGTCTTGTCCCTTCTGCCAATGAGGTTACAGTGAAAAAATAAAGATGGCTGTGTGGGAAGCAGGTCCTCACTAGACACTGAATCTTCCAGTATCTTGATCTTGAACTTCCCAGTCTCCAGAATTATGAGAAATAATGGTCTGTTGTTTATAAACCAACATGACTTTTTTTTTGTGTAGTAGTCAGAACAGACGAAGACACTCTAGTTGTTACTGTTGATAAACATCACATGACAACGTGCCTCTTCTCTGTTGAGTAAAGTTTCAACAAGCAAAACTGATAGGGCCAAATATAGGTAAAGGGAGCTAAGAAAATTTCACCCCAAAACATGATTCCTTGGTGTAACGAATATTTGAATTAAAGGCCATTCATGATCAGAAAGCATTGGAAGAGGCCTTTCCTCTGTCTACATAAAACCTAAGTAACCAGATTGGGAATCAAAAGGGGCTGTTGACATGCTAATAGACCTAGCCCAAGGTCAGCTGAAGCATAATACAAGTCTCTCAGGTTAATCTACAAATCCATCTACACATCCCCCTAGCAACCACTTATCGCACCTATACTTTACACATTCTCCTCCCGTCCTTCCAAAAAGCATCTGTACAGGTCCCTGACCATCACTAAGACTTTGCGTAATCTTTCTTTTTCTTTTTCTTTTTTTTTTTTTTTCGTGGAGACAGAATCTCACTTTATTGCCCTGGATAGAGTGCCGTGGTGTCACACAGCTCACAGCAACCTCCAGCTCCTGGCCTTAGGCGATTCTCTTGCCTCAGCCTCCGAGTAGGTGGGACTACAGGCGCCCGCCATGACACCCGGCTATTTTTCTGTTTTGCAGTTGGGCAGAGGCCAGGTTTGAACCCGCCACCTTTGGTATATGGGGCTGGCACCCTACTCAATGAGCCACAGGTGCCACCCTGCGTAATCATTTTTGTGGTTACCCCCAAACGCATGGTATTTAGAAATAAACTGTTCTCTTAATAATCTACCATAATTGTGAGTCGACCTTGCAGCGAACCAGATCATTGGAAAAGGGCAGGTTTTGTCCTGATCCCTGCACAGGGACCTGCCCAAACAGAAACTCCTGTCCAGGAAGGAATGAGTGCACGAACATCCTGCACAAGAAGGAGAGAATGCGCCAATCCCTACCCCTCTGAACTTTTATATTCCTATCCACCTTAACCTACATTCTGATTTCCTTTTTGAACTCAGCTCACTTGCACCCAAGTAGAATAAATGGCATGTTGTCCACACAGAACCTGGACTCCGATTCTTTTGTTCATGTCTCAGAATAATCTCCCATTTTCCCACATTAATCTCCCCAAAACAAAATAAAAAAAAAAAAAAAAAAAAAAGAAAAAAAAATTTCAGGGAATTTGGTTTTTTTGGGAAGTATGAAGAAAAGTACCAATGAATAAATGCATAGCCTTTTGATAAAATCCGTAATTTAGAAAATATCTTTGCTTAAAATAGAAATAATGATACATAGCACTTAAGAAATTAAACTAAACATTCAGATTTTCACCAGCATCTCAGTGAATATTCGAATAATTTACTATATATAGATACAATCTTTTTGAAAAAGGCTCTCATTCTATCCAAACTACATATTGATATAATAAGCTGTGTCTCAAATTTATCATACAATATTAGAATGGTCATACCCTTTCAGTAATTCAATTTCATATTCTTGTTGGCCACATCTTTTCTCTTGTTATTATTTTTGTTGTTTAATAACTCCTTAAAATCAAATGCATTGCTCAACTACCACATGATTTTATTGTTCTTAATTTTTGCCATGGTACTCATAATTCAATTCAAATGTTGCTTGGAAAGGAAGACACAAAAAAAGCAAAGCCCATGTATCCTCAGGAAATGAATCTTCTAGTTGGAGAGGGCAAGAAGGCAAGAAGAGCTTACAAGCAAACATGCTGTTGATAAAAGGTTTCCCCATTCAGAGCTGGAAGAAGACACCCACTTTCCAGGCCTACACAAACAGACTTTTTTCTATTCAAATTGCACTCTCTGAATACAAGTAAGACAGAAGAACTGCAGTTTTCCCAGCATTTTGTGTAAGCTAAGCCCCTTTTGGAGTAGACCTCCTGCCATTTTTTCCCAGAGCAGGAGGAACTGCATTCGTTTGTTAGTACCCTCATTCAGTTTGAAATCAACACTGAAGTCTGTCAAGTTCTGGCCAAGTATAATAGTATAATTCCCCAAACAGCATAAAGACCCTGGAAGAAGACTCTAGACAAAAGACACAGGGATTTCTGACTTGGGCCTCCCCAGCCCAAGCTCTGGTGCTATTCATTTCTTCTATTACTTTCTATCTAATAAATCCTATCTTATCACTGATCTCTGTGGTCCGTGAGTTCATTCTTCCACTCTCTGGAGACCAAGGACCTACTGCAGAAAGAAATTCTGGCAATACTATCAAGCAGACCACAAGCAATGAAGTAGAATGAACACCAACAAAATCTGGGGATGGTCCAGGATTGGGAGATTGTGCAACTTGGCAGCTTCAGAGAAGCTGACAGAGTGTGAACCCTGCATCCATTGAAAGATGAGAAGAACTGTGGCCCATGGAAAACTAATAGTGACTTGGTGTGGTGGGAGGGCCTTTTAGGCAGAGGGAACATGACAAAGAGGAGGCAGGAAGGGATCGAGTATTGCTTATCTAGCCAGCAAATAAATTCTGAACCTCTGCTTTGTGGTAAGAGGAAACTGGAGTGAATGGGCCACACATGTCATGCCCCACAGAATGACAGCCTTACTTATGGAAGAATGAAGATTCTGGATTGCTTGGGGTTTAAAGAGGAGACTCAGGAGGGACAAGCATTTACTTGGAGGACTAGGACTCAAACCAAGGAGTGAGATGAGAAGAGAGCATACCCATGGAGGAAAAAACCTCATTTAATTCAAGTTGGGGGGGATGAGGAATGAAGGAGGGAGAAGAGAGAAAAAGGGCGTTTGGGAGTCTCCCACTTGATGGGTACAACACAGGGGTGTATGACACAGCTTTTGGGTGGGAGACACAACTACAAGAGGGACTCTACCTAACAAACTCAAATATTGTGACCTGGTTGTTTGTACCCTCACATCAACCTGAAATTTAAAAAACAAGTATTCAGTGTTTATCTAAAATTCAAAAACAGAGGGCTGGGTGAGGCGGCTCACTGGAGCTCAGGAGTTCAAGACCAGCCTGAGCAAGAGTAAGAACTCATCTCTACTAAAAAAATGAAAAACCGAGGCAAGAGGAGCACTTGAGCCCAAGAGTTTGAGGTTGCTGGAGCTATGACTCCCGGGTACTGTAGCCTTGAGCAACAGTAAGGTTCTGTCTCAAAAAAAAAAACAAACATTAAAGGTCCATTATAGAAGGTCCAATATCCAAATAACAGAAGTTTTAGAGAGAGGAATGAACAAAAGGAGGGCAGAAATTCATCACAGAGCAGTGTGAGAAAATCTCACATAATCGAAGGACACGAGTTTCTGGGAAAAGGGCTCATCCAGTGCCCAACACAAGGATAAAAGTAGAATCAACACCAAGGCACATCACTGTTATACTTCAAAATGAGGATTAAAAAAAAGGACCTTATAGGCTTTCATAAAGATAAAAAAAACAATGACATACAAAGAGCTGGGGATTAGAAAGATTTTGGATTTCTTTAACACACATACACTTACATAACAAATAATTCTAAGCCTGGCTGAACTACCAATTAAGTGCAAGGATAGGATAAAGACATTTTTGGGTAAGAAAGATGTCTAAGTCGGGCCCAGGGGCTCGAGCCTATAATCCTAGCTCTCTAGGAGCCTGCGGTGGTGAATTGCCTAAGCTCAGGAGTTGAGAGCAGCCTGAGCAAGAGTGAGATCCCTGTCATTACTGAAAATAGAAAAATTGGCCAGGTATTGTGGCAGACGCCTACAGTCCCAGCTACTAGGGAAGCTGAGGTATGAGTGAGGATCTCTTGACCTCAAGAGTTTGAGGTTGCTACGCACTAAGA
Source organism: Arctocebus calabarensis (assembly GCA_963573935.1). Lineage (NCBI taxonomy): Eukaryota > Metazoa > Chordata > Mammalia > Primates > Lorisidae > Arctocebus > Arctocebus calabarensis. The sequence goes on along the minus strand of CAUYON010115715.1, from coordinate 17,855 downwards.
TGGTGCCACAGCACTCTACCCAGGGCAATAGAGTGAGACTCTGTCAAGGAAGGAAGGAAAGAAGGAAAGAAGGAAGGAGGGAGGGAGGAAGGAAGGAAGGAAGGAAGGAAGGAAGGAAGGAAGGAAGGAAGGCCGGCCACTGAATATTCACCATCCATAGAGTTTTTCCCAGGAGGCTATTGGAAGATATAAATAGCAAATGCTGTCTGTGGTAAAGCAAAAGGGGATGACGAGGGATACAGGAGTAGGACATTAATTACAGAAGAGAGACCAAAGTACACCCCATGATGGTGCTGGGAGGTCCCAGAACCCAGCAATTGAAAAAACTCCTCATTCAGATTTGAAGAGGTGAGAAGGCTCTGGACAACCTTCTTCTAAGAGATAGAATTGACAGAATAACTCACTAGTCCCAAACAGAAAAGATTTATACCACAGGGAAAGAATTGGGGGTTGAATCCATATTAAGGACACAGAACACTCTGTAAATGAAAGTGAGCTTTTTGTTATCTCCCAGAAAAAGTATGTACAGGAAAGAAAAAATAATTCACTATTTGTCTTCTCTGTGAATAGTATTTACATAGTGGTAATATTCAACTAACTAAAATTAAAGGAGAAGGGTTCAGTGGAGAATGAGAACATTCCTTCTGTGTGGTAGGGCAGAGAGGGCTAGTGAATTGTCTTCTTCTAGGGTGGGAGATAGTACCTAAAACTGGAAAGAAAAAAAATCAAGAAATGCTAATAAACACATTCATTTAAGGAGAAAGAGGCAAATAACCAGAGCAATGAGCTAGGAACTGTGATTTTTTTTTTAAGAAAAGAGAAATGTGCTTCCAGGTAAGCACTCTGGGCTTCCTGTGAAGATTTGGGAACCAATTTATTCCTAAGAGCAAAGTCGTGGGGAAGAGTTATTCAGATTCTAGAAGGCAATAACAGCCTTGCTTCTGAAAAAGCCAACTCACTCTTTTTTTTTTTTCTTTTTTGAGACAGAGTCTCACTTTGTCACCCTCAGTAGAGTGCTGTGGAATCACAGCTCACAACCAACTCTAGGACTCGAGGGATTCTCTTGCCTGAGCCTCCCAAGTAGCTGGGGCTATAGGAATCCACCACAATGCCTGGCTATTTTTAGAGCCAGGGTCTCACTGTTGTTCAGGCTGGTCTTGAACCTGTGAGCTCAGGGCAATCCACCTGCCTCGACCTCCCAGATTGCTGGGATTATAGGCATGAGCCACTGAGCCTGGCCTCGCTCTATTTTTTTAACCTACATTATTTATTAGACATCTAGTGCTGTGGGCCAGGCCACGTATTAGCAGTGATCACAGCAGGATGAATAAGACATAAAGCTCACAATCTAGTAAGGTGAGTAAAATGCAGAAATGATTACAATCCCGTGATGTACTAGAGAATATAGGCAAAGGACTATGAAAATGAGAGAGGGGCCTAGCAATCAACCTTTCAGAATATTCTAGAGCTGTGCAGTCCAAATGCAAACTACTAGCCATATGTAACTATTTAAATTACTTAAAATTAGTGTTTGCTTCTGCAGCACATATACTAAAATTGGAATGATACAGAGAAGATGAGCATGGCCCCTGGGCAAGGATGACATACAAATTCTTGAAATGTTCCATATTTTTATTAACCTGGATGGAGTTGAAACACATTCTTCTTAGTAAAGTATCATAAGAATGGAAAAGCAAGTATTCAATGTACTCAGTCAACTCAGTTGACTAACTAATACATGTCCACGCAAGAGAAAAACGAAATTCAATTCAAGTTGGGGGGAGGCTAGAGGAAAGGGTAGGATGGACGGTATGCTCCCACCCAGTGGGCACAATGTAAAGGTATATGGCACACTTCTGGGTGTGGGACACAACTACAACAGGGACCTTACGTAACAACACAAACAATGTAACCTAATTGTTTGTACCCTTATATTATCTAGTTTTTTAAATTTGTAAAAATTTTTTATTGAGACAAAGTCAAGGTGTCACCCTGGGTAGATTGCCATGGTGTTATAGCTCACGGCAACCTCCAACTCCAGGGCCTAAGTGACTCTCTTGCCTCAGCCTCTCAGCAGCTGGGACTACAGGTGCCTGCCACCATGTCTGTTTATTTTTGGTTGTAGTTGTCATTGTTGTTTAGTAAGCCCAGGCCAGGTTCGAACCTGCCACCCTTGGTGTTTGTGACTGGCGCCCTGCCGACTGAGCTATGGGTGCTGCCCCTTATAGTAATCTGAAAGGAAACAAAAAATAAAGTCACAGTGGATGCATCAGAAAAAAATTACTTAAAATTAAATACAATTAAAAGTTTAAGTCCCAGAGTTGCAGATGCTGGCATGGATGTGGAGAAAGGGGAACACTTTTACATTGTTGGTGGGACTGCAAACTAATATGGCCTCTTTGGAAAGAAGTATGGAGAATCCTCAAAGAATTCAAAATTGACCCCACAATCCCACTACTGGACATCTACTCAGAAGAAAAAAAATCCTTTTATCATGAAGACATTTGCACTAGACTGCTTATCGCAGCTCAATTTACAATCACCAAGATGTGGAAACAACCAAAATGCCCATCAATTCATGAGTGGGTTAACAAACTGTGGTACATGTACACCACAGAATACTATTCAGTCATAAAAAGATGGAGACTTTATATCTTTTGCATTAACCTGGATGGAGTTGGAACACTAGAATGAAAAAGCGAAGATCCAATGTAGTCAATACTAACACAAAGCCAGTAGATGAACTAATTCATGCCCACCTAGGTGAAAAACTCATTTCAATTCAAGTTGTGGGGAGGGAGAACAAGGGATGAAGGAAAGAGAGGTTTGGAGTGCTTCCACTTAATGGGCACAAGGTAGGGGCGTATGCCACACCTTTTGGGTGTGGGACACAAATTCAAATATTGTGACCTGGTTGTTTGTAGCCTCACATTAACCTGAAAAAGAAAAAAAGTTCAAATTTCTCAGATAAACTAACCAGTCTTACTTCAAGCGCTCAAATGCTACATGTGGCTAGTGGCTACTGTATTGTACAATGTGGACGCAAAACATTTCCTCATCACAGAAAGTTCTCTTGGACGGTTCCAGTCAGGATGGAGGTTTCTCAGCATTTTCAAGGACAACATTAAACCCTTGAAGCACATTACGTGGTCTGTTAGCAAACAGAATCTTGCTTGATATTTAACCAGCTAAGTTACATGTGCATGGAATGGAATTTTTACTTGGTTGGCAATTTAGCTTTCACGTGGAGCTGCCCCTGAACTAGGCAGGGGTATGTCTTCTCCTTTACAGTCCGACCACCCTCGGAGATCGGAGACCTGCTCGTGACAGGGGCACTGGGAATCTTTGGAAAGGGACTTTTGCATAGTGGAAAGAGGGGTGGGCTCTGCAACCAGTAACTCTCAAGTTTGAATCTTAGCTCCACTTGTGAATTGTGTGGCCTCAAGCAAATCTCTCTTCTGGGTGTGGGGTCTCACTGTTGCTCAGGCTCTCTGTGTCTTCATTCCTTCATGGGGGTGTACAGATGACAGATGACTCAGGACGAGCAGGTGGCGAAAGCACAAAAATGGCCGTGGCCATTCTTTCATTGTTACTCCCAGCATTCAGTGAGCAGGCTGGGAGAGAGGGGTCCAGTCTCCACTCCCCTCTCATTTCTGTCATCGCCACTGTTTTCCAGCATTCATTCAAGAATCTATCATTGCCCAAGAACTGCTCTAACAGGGAGGGGAATTTCTGTTCAAAGGGCAAAGGGAAAAAGAAGGGAAAGGGCATCAACATTTACCAAAGCCCAGGACATGCCACGCCCACCTGTAGGTACTTTATATTCTATAAATCACCCCACCCAGCTGGGGGAGGGAAGGCTGAAGGACATGAGGAAGGTGGCTGGTGGGGAAGGTTTGTGGGTGGTGGGAAAGAGAGCACAGTGGGAGATAAATCCGTAAGGGTGGAGTGGGATTGGGTGGGGAGGGGCCTTGATGCTGAGACTCTGCAGCTCCTCATGGTAAGGCAGAGCACAGAGACCCCAGGCGAAGAGAGCCAGCCTGGGACTTACCACACACCGACAGGGTCTTTATGAAGAGTTTATGTCACAGAGGGGACAGTCTATCTGAGTAACCTTCTTTAACTTCCATGAGAGGACTAGCCAAGTTTCTTTCCAAAAGCAGTTAAGTTCTAAATACGATAAGCAAGAGTTGGCACCAACACTACTTGCAAGAATTAACATTTCCTTGTCATTTGTCGATGCATTCAGGTTTGTTTTCCCTTTTGCTTTGATGGGTTTTCCCACCCCCACCCCCAAGTGAGGCCCATATCTGAATAGAAACCAAAGAGCTCAAGCTGGGCTCTTTTCTCTGAACAAGCTTTGCAAGCTTTGCAACATCTTCCTTGGATACGATTCAGCTGGGGCCTTCCCTGTATTCCAAGAGGAATTCCTGTGTCCTCACACAGGGGGCCCTTTGTTGAATGAGGTTATGAGAAGTTAACCACTACTTTGCACAAGGAAATATCTTTTCACCGTGTGGAGTAATGATCAAAGAGGACTCCATTTAAACCCAGGAAACAAAACCGTGATTTATATCTAGAATCTCTAGAGAAAAAAAGAAAAATTCTGGTTACTTCAATAAAGGGCAATCATCTGTGTTACAGAGTGTAAAACTCACTCATCTTATTGGTGAATTTGAAAGTTTAGTCCTTAGAATAGGCCAAGTTCTAAGTATTAAAGTGTAAAAACTTTCTTTTTATACTTGCTGTGTTCACAAAAACCTCTATCTTTTCTAAATGGTTAAAGACCTTTTGTTCATTAAGTTATTTATATATCTAACATATAGTTTATATACAATATACATGTAAAACAGATAGAATTACATACACACACGTACATACAGCATACAAAATACAATCACAGTGCCTAACCTTGTGTTATGTGTTCAATTTTTTTTCAAGGTTTGCTTTGTGTCCATCTGCATATCAATTGTACACAAGGTATAAACAACATGTCCTTTTTTTTTTCTTTTCTCTTCTTTGGTGATTTTAAATTTTTATTTATTTTTTGACACATTGTAGTAACTGTAAGCCAAAGTATGTCACAAAGTGGGTAGAAGAGAGGCTTTTGAATGTTCTCACCATAACAAAATGATAGAAGCATGTGGTGATGGATAAGCTAATTACCCTGAATTGATTTCTCTTTTTTGTTTTTTTTCCCCTGGACACAGTTTTAGTTCTATTGTCCTGGGTAGAGTGCCCTGTGGAGAGAGATCCTCTTGCCTCAGCCTTACCAGGAGCTGGGATACAGTCACCCACCACCACATCTGGTTATTTTTAGAGCTGGGGTCTCTTGCTCAGGCTGTTTTTGAACTTCTCAAGCAATCCATCCACCTCAGCTCTCTGAGTGCTGGGATTACAGGCACGAACCACGTGCCTGGCCCATGATCATTGTTTTTTTTTTCACTAAGAATTGTCTCTGACCTTTACCATGACAATACATAATATTTATAATGATTTCTTTTCTTTTCTTTTCATGGAGGAGGGACAGACAAAAGAGTGGGAATTTTTTACAGTTGAGTACTCTGTATATAGAGGAACACCTAGTATATAAAATACATTCAATCAAGTCTAGCTGAATTAAGAAAACAATTTTCACCCACTTTTAGTGTTAAATAATTGCACAACTTTGTCTATCCCGATTACCCACTGAAAAGCTCAAACTTATGGCCTGTCCCCTACTAGTCTTTGGACCAGAGCAGTAACACCTTATTGGCTGTTCTACCATCCCGACACCTCCCCTAACCGAGACTATATCAGATGCTCTTGTCTTCTGCTCTCTCTCTCTCTCTTTCCCTCTCCTCTCCCATCCCCCGTGTGTGTCTCTCTCCTCTCCTGTTCTCTCTCTCTCTCCCCCCCACTTTCTCTCTCTCCTCTCTTCCCCCGTTTCTCTCTCTCCCCTCCTCCTTAATGCTGCTCTGCAGCTTCCCCCGCCAATAAAGACCTTTCGTACAAGCCTTGGTGTTCTGTAAGTTTTGTGCCAGTTGAGTGCCCCCCCTTTCAGAAACACTTTGAGATGAATGGTGAACAGAGCCCACAGCCATAATGAAAAACAACATCTACATTTTTGAGCCCACATGAAGCCATCAAGCTGCCCCTAAGTCCAGTTTAATTAATCTGAGCGTTTGTCTGACTCCAAAGTGTATGAATAAATCTTCAAAGCCAAATGATTATTTTAAAATACGAGTTGGCCAGTATAACATGAGCTAGCATACAAGCAGATTAAAATGGTATTTTCATTTTGAATGAACACTGTTTAAGATTGACAAATTTTAAACAAGCTTTTTCTTACACATATTTGGCTTTTCTTTTAGTGGTGACTACTGTAACAGAGATTTAGTGAGCTGGTTTCCAAAAAATAAGGATAATTGTTTTTAATATTCTCTAAATCTCATTAGTTGTATTAATCCCTGAAACTGAAAGGGATTGTTATTTTGAAAATATCTCAGTAGTTACATGTAGTTGTCCATACTTCAGTAATGCCACAATAACACACTGATAAAAATATTACTGAAAGTGGATAGAAATTCAATTTCTATGCATTTTAAGAATAACATGGATTATTCTGGAAGAAAACTAACATGCCTGTCCATAGCAGATATGGTCAGATGTCCAGTCAACAGCCATTTCTCCTTTTCTCTTTCAAGTAGAGCCTGGCTGTTTATAGGTTATTTTCCCCAAGCCTTCTCTGTCAGGGAGGTAGGGAGTCCAGTGGGGGACTCCTGTTTGGTCTTCTGAAACAATCACCAAGGTCTTATTCCCTTCACAAATAGTTAGGCACTGGCTTGTGTGATTTTAGGAGAAGTCTTCCCAGTTCCTCCCCAGCTGACTTCTCCTAAAATCACATAAGCCAATGTCTGGATAGACATTGCTGTAACGACTTTGCACTCTGGGGTTAGTTAACCTGACGATAACCACTGACACCGTGAACAAAACTTTCATGTGCCCTAATGTTATCTCTTCTGAAAGATGGCTGTGCTCCCTTAAATCAAATTGTAAGTCAGTTTCTTATTTGGTAAACCAAGGTACAGAATATAAAACTGGCTGTTGAAAACCAAAGTTCACATCAACATGTTTTTTGTTCCATCTCTAATTGGGAGCAGTAATAGTCTACCTAAAATAATTTTCTAGGATGTTTAGTTATGAACAGATTTCATACTAAAACTAGTTTTGTTTAAATCACATTTCTCAGAGTGGATGTGTAGAGCTGATAACATAAAATTAAACTATTGATGGGTGACGTTGTACTTATTCTTCATTCTGCACAAAGTAAGTGAAAGCTATCACATACTTCTAAAACAATTACACACAGCTAAATTTTTTGGAATTATTATAAAAAGTATTTAAATGTTGAAATCATGTATTAGGGTGATATCCCTATGGAACCATTTAATCAATCTTTCCACATGATATTCTCCCCTACTTGAGATTTTCCTGAGAAACAAGTAAGACTCCTTCTATTCTTGAATCAAGTATTCAATCATCTTGTCCCGACTGGCCAGATAAGGCCACAGACTCAGTCTGTATGAATCACCCACTTTTCCTATTGCCCAGAGATAAATTCCTTTCAGCTGCAGCCTGTCCAGGCCTCAATCTCAGAAATGTAGGTCAAAGGGGGACTGAACCAGAAGATGCTCACAGCATCTCGTGTCCACATGCAGCCACTTACAGAAGACAAAAGCTACAAGAAATATCCTCTGATGATGGCTGCCAACATCTTTGGATATGAGATGGGATGTTCAGAACGAGGCTTCAGAAATTAGTGAATCCCAGCAATTTGCTGAGTTTGGATAACTACACCTGAAGAAGCAGAACAACAGAGTGGTGTTGCCAGAGGAAGACCAGCGCTGGCTGCCTGACAGGTGAATGGTACCCTGGTGACAGCGCAGAGGTCAAAGGTATGCCCCCTGGATCTGTAGACTTAAAATTTTGGCTTTTACAGTGCACCAGAGTTGTCGGACTCAGGAACACCGTGCTTGATAACCAAGCACACGGGACCATTTATTCATTTATATAAGAAGTACAACCATGACGCACAAAAGAAGGGTCATTCTGGCACGACCTGTTGTCCTAATCCACTCCTGCCACTCCAGCAGAATACCTGGGCCTGGGTGATTTGCAAGCAACAAAGACACACTGTTCATAGCCCTTCACAGGCTGTGAAGTCCAAGAGCAGGTGCAAGCAGGTATGGGGTCTGCACAGGGTGGCTCTCCGCACCCCAGATGGAGCCTGCTGGGGATGTCTTCACCAGGGAGCACACAGGACCTGTCAAGCCTCCTTTATAAGGGCATTGATGCTATTCGTAATCACCTCCCAGAGGCCCCACCTCTTACTACTATACCACAGAAGCTGCGTTTCAACATGTGAATTTTCAGGGAACACAGATATTCAGACTACAGCTCCTATCGCTAGTGGATATTTAAACCAAAGTTTAATAAGTTTAATTTCCCTAATTAGCACAAATAACTAGAAGGTTGTGTGGTGAGCAGTGACATATTTGATTTAAAGGAGTTGTTCACATGATTCAAATGTGTGATGGCCCTGGATTTGGATAGCCGAATTCAGTTATTTTCGAATTCTATTTTGATTTTATTAGCAATAGGCCATATTTTCAGGATACGATATTATGAAGAACACATCACTGATGCACAAATACAGATGTCGAGGCCTCTGCCGTCCTCTCCTGCTCTGACAGACGTGACAGCCTGTCCAGATCCCCACTTGCTCAGAAACCCCACAGCCTGGAGGGAACCAGCAGAGGGTTGGAAGGAGGATTCCAAGGATGAAACCAGCTTGTGCAAAACCCAGAAGCAGGAAAGGTGGTGCGACATTCTGAGAACAGCGGGGGCTTTATCAGAGTGGAATGGAACACAGCATTTGTGAGGAGACAGGAATAAGACAGCAGGCTAGGAGTAAGCAAGAGACAAACGATAAAGGAAAGTCCTTGTGAGCTTTGCCGACGTACTTGAAAAACAGTAACTTTTTCCGTTGAAAGCTACTGAAACAAACCTGAAAAGGATTTTCAGTGGGGTCGTACCTGGTCAAATTTCACTTTTAGAAACATCACTGAAAATGGAGAATTGGAGTTAGCAGGGAGGGCATAATACATGCGCCGAGAACAGTCAGGAGGCCTGTGTCCACGCTAGGAGGGCTCCACCCGCGTCACCGCGCCCGAGGACTTCACCGCAACCCAGCCCTGCAGCGCCAGCAGCGCCACCTCCCAGCCGGCTCTGTCCGCGCGGTCCCCGGGCGGTGTCCACCTGGGGTGTCAGCCCGGCTGGGAGGCGGGCCCTGCCCACAGTGGTCGCCGGTTCCTCCATCACCCCCTCCCACGCCTGTCCCCGTGTTCCTTGTCACCTCAAATCTTTATCTCGGCATCTGCTTTGGGGGAATCTAAGCTGAGTCCCTGCAGGTGAAAGACGATGAGTGTCTGAATCAAACAGAGAAGGGGGAGGAGAGCGTGAAGGTTGACTAGGAGTGACGTCGGGGCACCCCTGGTTCATGGTGGGTGAAGTGACCAAGCAGGAGGAGGATCTGCGGAGCGACGAGGAACTCCGAGCCGTGCGCCCAGCCTGAGACAAGCAGGTGTGGGGGCCCCGGGGGCTCAGGCGACTGCCCACGACGGCTCTGTCATTTCGTGAACCCCTTCATACTCAGGGGAAATAAAGATGGGGGCTGCCAAGGCCTCTTCAACCCGCAAGGCGTCACCCTGAGAGCCACTGCCCTTTCTGGACACATCCGCGTGGGGTGCGTCATGTGACGCGGTCATGTGACTGAGGCTCAGCCAATCAGATGCGCAGGATTTCCGCGCGCAGCCGGGTGGTGCGCGGACCGAGAGGGCTGCTTCCCGGGTGTGATGGCGGCGGCGCTGACGGTCCCTCTTCTGTCATTTCTGACGGGTCGACTTTAGAGGGAAGCCGAGAGTCCGTGCCAGCTTGCCGTATGGTAGGTGCTGATTCTTAACCTGGGAGACAGGTTCGTGGTTGTTTGTTTTAGTTTTATACTAAGTATTCCTGTGCATTTTAAACACTCTCTTGTATGCGTGTTTTAAAATAAAAAGTTTAAGACAGACAGAGAAACAAATTGTGTGCAGAGGTAACAAATGAACATCAAAGATGGAAGAATATACAGTTTGGGATTTGCTTGGAAATAAGGTGGGGAAACTGATGAAGACTCAAATGTTGAAAACTGTGATTGCCGGAGACCAGTGCAATACAGATTGCCTTCTGGGATAGTCTCCTTACATTGTTCTGTGTTTGAAATTTCCCTAATTCGCACATATAATGTATTTCAAGCAGGACAGCATAATTGGGCATGGAGGGTGAATTAGAAGAGAGGAGAGATGGAGGCAGAAAAGGTGTCGAGGACCCATGGAGGAAGATTAATTCTAGGAATAATCTAAAAGAAACTCTATGTGCCCAGGAACAGTGGCTCAGGCCTATAATCCCAGCACTGCGGGAGGCTGAGACAGGAGGACTGCTTGAACTCAGGGGTTGGAAACTAGCCTGAGCGAGAACAAGACTCCCTCTCTACCAAAAATAGAAAAGCTAGCCAGATGCCTGTAATCCCAGCCTCTGGGGAGGCTGAGACAAGAGGATCGCTTGAGCCCAGGAGTTTGATGTTGCTGTGAGCTGCGGCACCATGGCAGTCTACTGAAGGGGACGGAGTGAGAGTCTGTCTCAAAAAAGAAAGTAAAGAAAGAGAGAAAAGAAAGGGAAAGGGAAAAAAGGAAAGGAAAAGAAGGAAGGATGGAAGGAAAAGGAGAGAGAGAGAGAGAGAAAGGAAAGCTCAATGCCTCACACACTAAATATGACCAATATTGGTTAATAGATATTATTCTGAAAACTGACAACTGACTGGAAGTAGGACTAAACTTTATAAAATTAGGAAACTAAAAACTTTGAACTATCTGAAGACTTGAGTCAGTACGAGGCCCCAGGCTGTCTGTTTCTACAAATTCAGCTGGCTCAGCTCTCAGACTCCCCACTCACCTGCCAATAGTGCACATTATCTCTGGTAAACTACAACACTTACCTCCCCTTGGTAGCATTGTCACTCTTATTCATTCTACTTTTCTGCTTCTAAAGCTGAGGAAAGCTTTTCCCTGCAAATGGATTTCTGGCCTTGTCACCAATCTTGGACAGCCAGGATTTTAAGGTGCCACTGTACTGCCCTGCTCTGTCAGCAGAGCCACCCCCACCCCGCCCCACCCATCTCCATGGAGAGGAACTGGGAACGTGCTTCCTCAGAGCTGTCTGGAAAGTATTTGAGTGACACTATCTCCACTAAAAGGAACCAGCTCCTCTGGGTGGAATGAAATCTCTGCTTTTCCAAGGTTTCTCCCCCTCCTACTCAGCCTGAAAAGTCTGGAACGTGCTGCACTTTCCAGCTTTAGTTGCCATCTTATCCCAGCATCCTTGGGGGATTTGATCAAAAGAGAATCCCAGAATATAAACCAGCCACACCTGCAAATTTTATCACAAGTGTGTTGTTTGTTTGTTTGATTCAGACGGGGGAAGGATGGCGGAAAATTAAGAGCCTCGGGAACATTGTCCTCACAGCTCAGCTCCTCTGCTCGGCGCCTTTCCAGTTGTGCAACAGGAGGTCTGGGGCTGTGTTTGCTTTTCTTGGCACTCACAGGGGTGGCGTCTGTAGCTGAAGACACTGGGGCTGCTGCCAGAGGCCCTGCTGGAGCGGGGCTGTGTGCGTCCAGGTTCCAAGATCTCATCTGCTCACATCCACGGGGAACATTTTGATCTTGGCAGACGCCCCTGTGCCTCACTCCATGTCCACCCAGTTCCTCTCCCTGCTTCTCTGACCCCAAGCAGAGCAGTGGAGTGACCTCTGGACACACACAGTTGGGCAGCACCACTGTCTCTTGAATTCCCTCTGTCTCCCTGGGGAGTGTGAACAGTGGACACAAACGTGACTGCATACTGCTAGCGGCCTGGCTGGGCATCCACCAGAGACCTGCGAGAGATGGGAAGCGGGCCTCCTGCCCACTTCAGACATCGGGGAAATAACTATTTCAGCCACTGGCAGGAGGAGAGAAAATACGTCCCTGTGAGCGGGACCTGCCCTCTCTCTCTTCAGGCTGCTGCTGGCCACCACCGCAGGGACGGTGTCTCACAGGACCAGGCTCGTCCCCGACAGGAACCCTGGATGTGATCGGGCAAAACTCAGGTCCTCAGTTACCACTCGGCCCTCAGCCTCCACTTGGAAGACCTTGGAGCCCTCTCCCTGCACCTGTCCCTTGGGTCCTCACACCCAGGAGCCCTGCAGCTCGCCGCACCTTCCACTGGAGAGAAAGGAAGCTCTGGGCTGCAGGGCTCCTCCGGTTCTGAGCCCCGGTTCCCCACCTTCTCAGCCTCAGTGCTCAGGCAGAAAGGACAGGCTTGAGCCCCAGCAAATCAGCTCTCTTTCCCAGTCCCTGCCTCTACTGGACAGCATTCTCAACTCTTTAAACTTTTTCCTGGATACTAAATAGGCAGTCTTCATTTGTGCCCTCATATTAATCTGAAATTTTAAAAAATAGGCAGTTTGTGGATATAGTGTGATTTCAGTTGAAAAACAGCCTACTTCACCTGATAAAATGTTTCAAGTAATAATTACTGAGATTTTATAAATATTGGGTGCCTGGTTAAGCATTATCCTATTGAATCCTTACAACCCGGCTTTCGCCCATGAAGAAACTGCTGTCCAGACAAATGAAGTTGCCAAAGGTGATGCTCCTGTTCAGTGGTGGAGTCAGAATTTGAACTCGAGTTGTCCTGAGCCCAGAGGACACAGGCTTTTAATCACACTGTGTTTCTCAACTCCTATAGCAACCTCTTTCTTTTTTGTTTTTTTTTAATTTGAGACAGTCTCATTATGTCACCCTGGGTAGAGTGCTGTGGTGTCACATCTCACAGCAACCTCTAACTCTTGGGCATAAGCAATTCTCTCACCTTAGTCTCCCAAGTAGCTGGGACTACAGGTGCCTGCTACAACGCCTGGCTATTTTTTTTGTTTGCAGTTCTCATTGTTTAGCAGACCCAGGCCAGGTTCAAACCCACCAGCCCCAGTGTATGTGGCCAGCACCCTAACCACTGAGCTAGGGGCACCAAGCCAGGCAACCTCTTTTAAAATTTCTTACCTCCTCTTTACACTGCCTCTTGCCCAGGCCATGATTATCTACCAACTTCAAGGAAAGTTAGCTACCTTCCTCGGCAATGCTAATTAACCAAAACCACCACACAGTCTTTCCTCTGCCATCATCCTCACACCATGCCCGGTTAGTTATTCTGATGATACTTCTTATTCCCTTATTGGGCAGGATGATTTTGGCTACAAGAATCTAAACGCTGGCTCAGTACCTGTAACTCAGTGGTTAGGGTGCCAGCCACATACACTGGGGCTAGAGGGTTTGAACCCAGCCAGGGCCTGCTAAACAACAATGACAACTACAACAAAAAATTAACTGGGTTGTGACAGGCCTGTAGTTCTCCTGCTCAGGAGACTGAAGCAAGAGAATGGCTTGAGCCCAAGAGTTTGAGGTTGCTGTGAGCTGTGACACCACAGCACTCTACCGAAGGTGACAAAGTGAGGCTCTGTCTCAAAAAAAAAAAGAAAGAAAGAATCTAAACTCCTAGCTCAGGCTCACTTAACTGATAAGGACATTTTGTACATAACAAGAATTGTTAAGGGTGGATCAGCTCTCGGGACTGTGAAATTGAGCAGCTCCATGTGTCAACCCGAATTCGAGGATCAAGGTTCTTTGTATTTTCCACCCTGTGAACGTGATCTGAGGGCCAGCTTCCCTCACGAGCTTAGGACAACTACCAGGAGAGACCCGCCGATGTTCTTCCTTGCTGGAGGCTGTGTGTCAGTGTGTGAGACTGTGTGTGCATATGTATGTCTGTGCGAGTGTGTGTGAGAGAGTGTGTGAGTACCTGGGTGTGCTGTGTGTGCATGAGTGCCTGTATGTGGTGTATGTGCATATGTGTGTGTGTGCATGTATGGGAGAGTGTGTGAGTGTGAGGGTATTTATGTGTGCATATATGGGAGAATATGTGTGAGAGTGTGTCTGTGGTGCATGTGCATGTAAGTATGTGTGCATGTGAGTGTGTGTGCATTGTGTGAGAGTGTGTGTGGTGTATGTGCGTGTATGGGAGAGTGGGTGTGTGGTGTGTGAGAGTGTATGTGGTGTGTGGGTGTGTGGTGTGTGTGCACGTGTGGGAACCCCCCCCCCGCTTGCACCACGTTGGCTCACGGCCTAGCCACAGCAATCACAGGGGAACACACAACCTGTGGGTTAGACTCAAATCCTGAGCAGTTTTCTGACAGCCTCTAGCTGCCAGCGTTTCTAGAGTCTGCCCCAGCTTTTAGGGGGAATCATGCTCTTTCTGGGCAGCTTCGCCCTGGTGACTAAGGAAGGGGGTGGCGGCTGCAGGGCCTTGCTGCCCTGGGCAGACTGTCTAGGGGGCCCTCCAGCATCGCCCTGGAGTTCCTCGCTGAGGGGTAAGAGCGGCCCCTGCCCTGCCCTGCCCTGCCCCCTCCTCTCCTCCTCTCTGCTGTCCCCTCCCCATAGCCTTCCACACTCCCAACCCGCCTCCCACCTGCTGCCCAGACAGGTGGCGTGTCTGAATCCTCACCTGTCTCTGTCCCGTTATGCTGAGCCTCCAGACTGTCCTCCCCGCCCCAAACCCACCCCCCTTTTAGTCCACACTTACCCTGCATGTGCCTGAATCTTAACCATAACTTTGCGCCCCCCATTCTGCCCACCGTCAGTCAATTCCCAAGCCTGGAAAGCTAGAGTGAAGGGAAAGCCACAGTCTAGTGTCCTCTCTTTCCTCTGCTGCGGAAAGAAGTTCGCAGCCTAATGCCAGAGCCCTGCTGTCCACCTTTAATGACTGCTAATCTCTCCTTTAATGACTGCTAGACTCCCACTGCATTGATGCCGAGAGTTTCCCTCTCTTTCTACTTCCTAAGGTCCCTTCCTCCTAATTTCTCCTCATCCCCATGGGTGAATTGTTAACCTCCTTCTGCAGCTGAGCACAGGTGTAGTCCTTGAACTCAGAGCAGGTGGACCTCTGCTGCTTCTACCTTGCCAGGCTCATGACACCCCCTTTTTCCTTGGGGGAAGGCACTTCTCACATCCCCACTCCTCACAGCTCTGATCTCCTCCAAAGCTAGATGTGTGTCAGGCTGGCACAGCAAACGGACCAAACACCAACAAAACTCCTGCCAGAACTATTGGAAGAAAAACCTGCCTTTTCCTGTATGGCTCGCTAATCTGTAAAGCCTGATGCTGTTAGCCTCCACCTTGACCCAGAAGGGAAGCGCCTGTCTAAGAAGAAAAGCAAAAAAACAAACAAACAAACAAAAAACACTACCAACAACTGAAGAAAGGAGGTCACATCCTGATGGTATCCCTACCTAAAATCCATCGTGGGGGTTGGGCTTGGTGGCTCACACCTGTAATCCCAGCACTTTGGGAGACCAAGGCAGGAGGATCCCTTCAGGCCAGGAGTTTGAGACCAGCCTAACCAACATAGCAATATAGCAAGGGGGTCTTGCTCACAGGTGTCTGACAGGTTTTTCTCTATGCCTAATTCTTCCTGGGACCTTGCTTTATCAATTACCCATATGTCATTGCCTGTCTTATAACTGCTGTGGCTGGATAAACGTTCCACACTATTACCAAAGTGTGTCTCTGATGAGAACAGACAAGGTGTAGTGAGAACTGGGCTCCTAGGCTCTCCGTCTGCAGGTGGGTGGGAAAGCTGATCCGGGGTGGGGGTCCAGTTTGGGGCAGTCTCTGTCTCCTCTGTGCATTCCTCAAAAGGACACTACAGCTCCCCTGCTCACACACCAGTCCTCCATTTGGCAGCCGGCACACCCTGTTTGGTGACACACAAGGGCCAGCAAAATATGAGAGACTGCACAGAGGTCCAGGGACTGAGAAGGAAGCAGGCCCGTGTCATCCTAACCCTGGACAGTGCTCAGGAGCTTTCCAGGGACACTTGGATTTTTTTGTTTTCATTTTCCTTTTATTTAATTTTGTTTTTGTTTTGTTTTTATTTTGGTTTTGTTCAGGTTGTGTTCTTGTTCTGTCTTGCTCTGCCGCCCAGGCTGGAGTGTTAATGGCACCGTCACAGCTTACAGCACCCCCAAACTTCTGGGCTCAAGTGATCTTCCCGCCTCTGTCCCCCGAGTCTGGGACTACAGGCGCCCATCACCAAACACTCTAGTTTTTCTGGTTTTAGGAGAGACGAGGTCTCGCTCTTGCTCAGACTGGTCTGGGGCTTGAGCTCAAGGGATCTTCCCACCTCAGCCTCCCAAAGTGCTGGGATTACGGGCATAAACTGCTGTGTCCAGCCTGATTTCATCTTGAATAGATAACATACATATTTACATGATTAAAATTCAAACTATGTAAAAAGAGACATAAAAAAAGTTTTGTTCCCCTGCCCTGCGTCTGTGCTTCTGTGATACTTTCTACCACTGCAGAACAAATCTCCACAAACCTGCAGTTTAAACAACGCTCATTTTTCTTGTGGTTCCTGTAGGTCAGAAGTCTGGGGGGTGGGGGGGGCAGGGTTTTTGGTTCAAGACCCGGCAAAGGTAAATCACGGTGTCAGGAGGGACCACAGCCTCTCCAGAGTTCAGGGCGTCTGCCCTGTTCACCCATCCCAGGCGATACGCTGCCCGGGACCCCATTTCCAACTATACATGGCCCGGGACCCCCTTTCCAGCTGTACGCAACCCCGGGACCCCATTTCCAGCTATACACGGCCCCAGACCCCATTTCCAACTGAACGCGGTCAGGGACCCCATTTCCAGCTGTACGCGGCCCCAGGAACCCATTTCCAGCTGTACATGGCCCGAGACCCCATTTCCAGCTATATGCGGCCCCGGGACCCCATTTCCAGCCATACACAGTCTGGGACCCCATTTCCAGCTGCACTCCGCCCGGGACCCCATTTCCAGCTGTACACTGTTCGGGACCCCATTTCCAGCTGTACTCCGCCCGGGACCCCATTTCCAGCTGTACTCCGCCCGGGACCCCATTTCCAGCTGTACACTGCTCGGGACCCCATTTCCAGCTGTACTCCGCCCGGGACCCCATTTCCAGCTGCACTCCGCCCGGGACCCCATTTCCAGCTGAACTCCGCCCGGGACCCCATTTCCAGCTGTACGCCGCACGGGACCCCACTTCCAGCTGCACTCCGCCCGGGACCCCACTTCCAGCTGTACTCCGCCCGGGACCCCATTTCCAGCTGCGCTCCGCCGGGGACCCCATTTCCAGCTGCGCTCCGCCCGGGACCCCATCCCCCGCCGCACGCGGCCCGGAGCCCACGCCGCTGACTGCTCCCCAGCTGGTGCCCCCTAACGTGGCAGCCACATGGCACCTGCGTGTGCAGCCCCCAGCGCTTCGGTTCTCCTTCCCGCAGGCCGGTGGCAGAGCTCGGTGCTGACCGGGCTGCCCGCACGGGGAGGGGAAGCTCGGAGCGCCCTGGAGTTCTGCCCGCCACAGCTGGGTTTGCTGTTGGACTCTTCAAAACCCAGGCACATCAGATCCCAGTAGTGTATTTTTGATACTGCTTCCATTGCTTTGGGGGGTCCTCCTCATGAAGTATTCGCCCAGGCCAATACTTTCAAGAGTGTTCCCCTCACTTTCTTCTAGAGTTTTTATAGTTTCATGTCTTATGTTTAAATCTTTAATCCAGTGTGAGTCTATCTTCGTTAGTGGTGACAGGTGTGGGTTCAATTTCAGTCTTCTACAGGTCGCCAGCCAGGTTTCCCAGCACCATTTGTTAAATAGGGAGTCTTC
>CAUYON010115713.1:0-25899 GCA_963573935.1 Arctocebus calabarensis | reverse complement strand
TGCACCAGATTGTTCATTGCAGCTCAGTTCATAATAGTCAAGTCATGGAAGAAGCCCAAGTGCCCATTGACCCATGAATGGATTAATAAATTGTGGTATATGTACACCATGGAATATTATGCAGCCTTAAAAAAGATGGAGCCTTTATCTCTTTTATGTTTACATGGATGGAGCTGGAACATATCCTACTTAGTAAAGTATTTCAAGAATGGAAGAAAAAATATCCAATGTACTCAGTACTATTATGAAACCAATTTACAATCACTAACACTTTCATATGAAGAATAGATCACAACTATGGCCCAAGATGAAGGAGGGAAGAAGGGAGATGGGAGGGGAGGGAGGATGTCATATCAAGGGAGGGTGAATAGTGGGATCACAACTATGGTGCATAATGCAAGGGTACACATAAGATCTATTAGTATAGGGTATAAATGTTTTAACACAATAATTAAGTAAAGGAGACGAGATATATATTAACCCATGTGATAGAAGCGTTCCTAATTCTATATGAAATAGGCATTGTACCCCATAATGCATTAATGTATACATGATCTATGTGTTTTAATAATAAAAAAAAAGTCAGAAGCATCTTTCTAAGCTTCCACCAATTCAGTTTGACTAACAATAGTGGGGCACCTAAAATGTGAAAGTCACAGTAGGTCAGTGGAGGCTAAATTTTTTCCATTTTCTAATGAAATTGCTCTATGAGGAAAGCATTTATTTTTAAATGATGTGCGCTTACAGCAGACAGCCTGTGTGGTACTTTTTGTAAATACTGTTTGAGACTTGTTCTTACCAACTTCAGGTTAGAGATTATTAAACACTGGAAAAGATGATAAAGAAACAGATTCTTGTTTCTGTTTTTATAATAATGGTAGGTGGGTTAGCCAGCATATCCCTGGACTTGGCTTAGGTCTGAGTTCTGTTCCTATCTGAGCTGCTGATACCAAGTTAAGATACTTTGAATGGCTCCATGAATTTTTTAACCACTAGAAGACATGTGTCTACCTATAGTTCACAAAATCCTAAATTATCTTTTTAGCCAAGACATCCTCATGGCACATGGATTTTGTGCCACATTTTCAGGGAACTTGGGAAGATTAGGCATTCTTGGAGCCTAGGGAAACATCTGTTCTTTGCCTTCTTCTTGGTTGCTTGGACTCTCAGAGCATTTCACTCTGAGAACTGAGTGCACATCATCAGGTGGGCTTCATGGCATGGATAGGAGTCCATTGAAACTGATGAACTAAAGCAAAACAGAGAGGCCTTTTTCAGAGCCATAGTGTACAAAGTTAAAAGCCTGAGTAGTCATTGAGAATTCTTTAGTCATGATGAAAATTATTTAGTCACTATAGAAAATGTGTTTCCTTTTACTCTTGGAAATCCAGCTCTTCAAAGATTGTTTCTGGGTAAGGAAGGAAATAGTCATGGTAAGGTGCCTCCAGGTAGTGATTTGATTTTCTTTGAAATGTTGAAGGAAAAGGGGGAAGGATTCAGTGTTCACAATTTGCATACCTCATCAGGGCAAAAAATATTTAGCATTTCAAGAATAACTTTTTGTTTGACATTTCTAGTAATTTGCCACAAAGATTTCATTTTGATAAAAATTTGCTATTTTTTAAAATGGAATAATACTTTTCTTTAAATCAAATACATGTTACTTCTTCAAAAAATGTGATTTTCAAAACATTGGAATTTTAATTTCTCCCACAATTATGCATTCTCTAAAGTTCTTTCATCTGTGTAAAAAATCTGCCTTCTCTTTTCTTTTCTACCAAATTTTACTTATTTAATCAGGATGAAGATTTTTAGAAAGAAATATCATATCATAAATTCACAAATTTAATATTTTTACCAGTCAAAACAAACAGTGATCTCAGGATTATTCAGCTGTATGATGTTACTTAAGCATTCAAGCGTAGAAGTGCATGTTTTAAAATAGAAGGACTCAAATTTTTTATGCCTGGAGAGAAAACTTTGAGGTTCTTTCTGCACAGGCTTGCATAGGAACTTAAAGGAATACATTGTGGAAGAGGAGAGGGAGATGACTATTCCCCTCCATGATGAGTGGAAGGTCATGAGCATATATTATACTTACTTTGCAGATCTACAGCCCAGGAGAAGGGTGGAAAGACAAATAGGGAACCAGAGAGCCCCAAATAACAGCAATTATCAAGACTGTCTTGGGCACTGGCACCAGTTGGTGCCAACTGTCATTAGGTTTGGAGACACAGAAAAGGGTGACTTACGACTCCTGGTCTTGACTTTGGCTCCTGGGTAGGCAAGATGTGAAGGGCTGCAGTGGACGTGTAAGTGCAGCTGTGTAGGTATAAGCCTGTGCCTCACAAGGAGGGTAGCCATGAGAGGCAATTGAGAAAACCTTATAAGAGGAGGGAATAGGTCATCTCAGCCTTTAAAAAATAAAAGGAATTTTGCCAAGCAGAAAGAACAAGGAGTAAAGGAAGGAGGAGGTTGGTGGAACTTAGACGAAGGCCAGTGGGGTGAAAGGTCATGGGCATGTTTATACAGGTGACAGATGTGTTGGGTTGGGGTGACATGCATTTGACAGAGAGGCAATGTACGGTGGCTGTGGGGACTGAGGAGCCTACAAAGCTAGGGTGGGGTTTGGAAGGCCTTTGACTGCCATAGGCAACTTGCAGAGGCATTTGAACTTTATCTTACAGACCTGAAACCTCAACATAACATAATGAGATCTTTGTTTTAGAAAAGGAATTCCAGTAGCAGATGGGAGGGAGTGGGGTAGCAGGCAGGCTTGCTGGGGGCTGGGGACCAGGAGGGAGTCTGGAGATAAGGATAAAGATAAATCCAAAGGCGAGATATGAAAGGCTTGACCCACAGCCATGGTGTGGGGAAGGAAGGGCAGATGAGCCTTTGAGGGTCTTAGAGTGAGAGGAGTCAGGTGGACAAATTTCTAGTCTATGTCAACTGGAGCGCCAGAAATGAGAGACAGAACGTAGGAGAGAGAGAAGTTTTAAGGTGAAGATACTGATTTTCCCTTTGGCAATGTGCCTTTTTTTTTTTTTTTTTTTTTGGAGACAATCTTACTCCTTCACCCTGGGTAAAGTGCCATGGCATCATAGCTCGCAGCAACCTCAAAACTCTTGGGCTCAAGTAATCCTCTCACCTCAGCTTCCTGAATAGCTGGGACTATAGGCACTTGCCATAATGCTCACTAATTTTACAGATAGGATCTCTCTCTTGCTCAGATTGGTCTCTAACTCCTAAGCTCAGGCAATCCACCTGCCTGGGCCTTCCAGAGTTCTCGGATTAGAGCTGTGAGCCACCGCACCTTGCCTGGTGACAGTGCTCTTGGGAGGCCGGCCAGGGCCCCAAGAGACAGCTGGGAAGGTGAGTTATGTACATGAGATTAAAAACTAGTTCCAGGTCAAGAAGCCCACAGGGGACAGATGGGGATGAAGCTATGGAGACAACTGAGATTTTCCAGGGGGAGGGTATAGAACAAGAAGAGGGGAGGTTTCTGATGAAATCTCGATGGCCATTGGTGTCTGAAGGGAGATAAAGACAGAAGAAGAGGACTGTTGTGGAACCACGAAGAGAGTTTTAGGAGGGAGGACAAGGCCATCCAGATGTCACACCAGAGACCAGTAAGATGAGCAGTGAGTTAGGGCCACTGGGTTCAGCAGCTGGAGGACCCCCGGGGAGCTAGCTCAGCTAGTTTCAGATAGGTGGTGATGAGGGGGAAGGTCAGATTGCAGAGAGCAGTGTGCACAGTGGAGGCCACACCCAGGTGACTAGCAGCTCCAGATGCCAGCCTCATTGAGCCTGGCTGGAGTGCTTGGCCATTCAGTTTTAAATGTGCAACACTTGTATTTAACAGCCCACGGAGTGTGTGCCCTGCTTTGACCTCTTTGTATTTTTAAAACTTTGTCACTCTGTCCCTGCTTTTGTTCCTTAGAATTTATGTTCTTGGGTTGTCTGAAGGCTTTTCGTTTTAAAAAGGCTTTTATTTTATAGGCTCTCAGATCATTTTCCTTGCTGTCATCTTTCCTGCCACCAGCGCCTGCCTCCCTCCCTCTCCCTCCCGCTCTCTCCCTCTCTGTAGCTGTCTCTCTGACACACACACACACACCCCACTGTGTCCTGTGTTGTATAATCACATTGAAAGTGCTCAGACTGCTCATTCGCGAGTTTTGTTTTTGATGTTTCTAATTAGCTTTCCTGGAACAGGGGAAGGATGTTCAAGTGATTCCTATTTATTGTGGGAACAATAACAATTTATGCTAATCTTGTGTACCCTAAGAAGACCAGAGAGCTTCGTCTTTACAATGCTTAAAGGAGGCGAATGCTCATTGTTTGGCTAAATGACAGAGCCACCACTGGGGAAGGGTGGATGGCAGCTCACCTGGTGACAGGGTCTGACCCTCTGTCACTGTCATCTGTGGTGCTTGTGGAGTGTGAGCCCTGGTAGGGGCGTGGGTCAGCCTAGCATAATGTGCTGAGGAGGGAACGGGAGACTGGGGACGAGTCTTGTTCTCTGGCCCCTTAAGAACTCGCACCCTTGTCTGAAAAGTGGAGCTGAATGTCACTTCTGTGTACTGTGCTCAGGAACTGTGAGTGGCGTTCCCTTGGTCCTGTGTTGTCACCCCTGGGGCTGCTTAGCTCATGGAGCTCTTTACATAACTGAGTGCCACTGTCCTAGTCTCACCGTGGGTCACAGGTAGTCCCCCACCCTCAGTCACCAGCACCACTGTATGGCCTTGGCATCAGTTCCTGCTGTTGCCCAGCAGGCCTTTCTCCCCCTTCCCCCAGCCTGTCATCCCTCAAGGGGCGATGTGTGTGCTGCACCCTCCTTCTCACAGAAGCTCTATTCTCTCATGGGCTCCTGAAGTCTACAGCAGGGGGGTCCTGTTTGTTCACATAGACACGTAAATGAAGGATTCACTGTGGGTGCAGAGAACAGTGAGGGGGTGGCCGAGGAAGAGGGGGGCCCCATGGCAAGTTCTCAGCCCAGGCCCTGGCAGTTGGTCACCACCACCACTGCTAAAGGGCTTTTCTGTCTTCTGGAAAATGAACTTAATCAACCTGACAGACTCAGGACCAGCAGGTTAGGGATCCAAGTGGCCAAGAGAGAAAATGAATGCAATGGAGTATCTGGTGTCACCATAGTCCTTCAACCCTGGTCTTTCTCCACCAACCTTTTCTCTTTGGCTTAATTCTCTTTTAGAGATAGGGTCTTTCTCTGTCGCCCAGGCTGGATGGCAGTGACATCATCACAGCTCACTGCAGCCTCAGACTCGTGGGCTCAAGCTGTCCTTCTGCCTCAGCCTCCTGGGTAGCTGGGACTACAGGTGCGCATCATTGTGCCCCTCTAATTTTTTAACATTTGGTAGAGATGGGGTCTGGCTATGTCACCCGGGCTGGTGTTGAATTCCTGGCCTGAAATGATCCTCTCATCTCAGCCCCACAAAGTGCTGGGATTATAGGCATGAGCTGCTGAATTCAGCCCAAGTTTTCTTATTCTCTGACATACTTCCCATCCCACCTCCCGGAGGATAATGAAATAGGACACACGCCTACTTGTTCCGGGTCTTCCTCCTCTTTAGAGCTCCACGTAAGGCAAACCCACCCATCTCCTATTGGGTAGGAGGTGAGTGGGGAGGGCTGGGTCATGGGCTCGGGGACAGTCCCCAAAATTGTTATGAATTGGTTTTCTTGGGAGAAAGCCACTGGGCCATCCATTACTCTGTGATAAATATGTTTTGGGGTTTTGTATATATTTATATTTAATGATTATTCTTCTGGCTGGTTCTAAAGCTTCAGCAGCTAGTGTTCTGAGGGGAGAATCCTACTTGACAATAATTTGTGGGTTTGGGCAGAAGATCCTTGTACAGACACTGTTTGTTTGTGTATTTTGTGATGAATGCGTTCTGCCCCTCAGGTGTGGGCAGTTAGGTACAGGCCTTGGAGTCAGATGGACTGAATTCTCTCGCGAGAGTTCACGTTCCCGTAGGAACTGTGCCCTGAAGACTCAGAGTTAATTGTGCTCAGTGGAAGTGAATTCTTCTCACTGGAAAGATTTGAAAATCATGCCTTTGTCTTCCTCTGGACCGTGACAGAGTGTGCAGCCCTGTCAGACGGGTGAGGGCGGCAGCGAAAGGCGTGTTCCCATGTTGAGGCACCTCTTTGATGGTGACTGAAGAATACAGGCCCTGAGGCCCTGGCGTTGCAACACATTGGGGTTTCTGGTGGTTTCTTTTCATACAGGGGCCTTTGTCTCCGGAAGCAGGCGAGTTCTGATGGTGCAGAAGCCAGCTTTGTAGTCTCTCTGTGGAAAGATGACTTGTTTCTGAAAGTCTGAGGAACGGGAAGCACTGGGTGGCTGTGGCATTCCCTTGGCCTGTTTAGGCAAAGCCTGAGTTGCTGGGGTCTGGAGACAGTTGACTGTGTGGTTCTCGTTAGTTTATTTGGTTTAAAAAGGACACAGGCTACTTAGTGAAGATTGGACCCCAACCAGTTAATTACCCCTTATCGATACCAGAGGGGCAGCAGCTCCCACTATGACCACTTCCTTACCTACCTGGGGGAAGGAATCCAGGGCCTGCAAAGTGCTCTGAGATTTCCTCTGGATGAAGGACCTGTGGGAACCTTAGAATCGTAGTGTGACTTTCTAGACTGCGTGTGGGACCTGGTCCTTTTTGCGGGGGGGGGGGGGGGGAACCTCTTATAAGAATAATTCTTTTGGTTCCAAGGGACACCTCATGTTCAGCAGGTGACAGGTGGCACCAGGACACTAGACCCATTTTGACCTCTGGGTGTCCCTTTGCACAAGAGCACACCCATGTAGGTTTCTTTGGACAGAGATATTCAGTAAAGGGGCCATGCTGGGTGAAAAGTAACTGGGGTGCCTGGGCACATGTTATCATCATTGTCCCCCACATGTCTGTGGCAGGGGTAGTGGAGCCACGATGAAACCAGTTTCCTGAATCTGAATGTTCTGTTTCTCTTTGTTCACAGCGGGGCCTTTTCTGAAGTGGTTTTAGCCGAAGAGAAGGCAACTGGAAAACTCTTTGCGGTGAAGTGCATCCCCAAGAAGGCGCTGAAGGGCAAAGAAAGCAGCATAGAGAACGAGATAGCTGTGCTGAGAAAGTAAGTGCGGGAGGGGCGGCCCCCGTCCCCCTGCGTCTCCGTCCCAAGGCCTGCCGAGAGGGGCAGAGGCTGCCAGTGGTGGCCGATGACCAGATGGTCACGCAGTGTGCAGAGCGCTGCCATGTGGATATGTTATGTCTGTAATGCTTGCAGCCACTGCTGGAGGTGGTCACCACTAACGCAGAACACAGCTGTCAGGCTCACGTGGTTTTGAACTGACACCTGCCGGTCTTGATAGCTCAGTGACCTTGGGCTGGTTACAGAACCTTGAGTCTCCTCTGGAAATGGAGTTCACAGTTCCTCCCGGTAGGAACTTCTAAGGGTTGGGTGAGGTGGCTCTAACCAAGTGTAAAGCGTTTAGTGTAGAACCTGCCACATGGCAGGTGCTGGCTGAAGGTCACTGCTGCCGCTTCCTCTGTGCAGCATTACTGCTGCTTTATTTTATACTAAGGAGATGACACTCACAAAATAAAGCCATGTGCTCAAAGCCTTGCTGCTAGTAAGTGGCAGAGCCTGGAACATCAACTCCCCAGGGTTATTCTACACTTTCTGATGTTTTCTCCCTCTCTCTGCCATAGATGTGGCCTCAGGTACCCAGCAGGTTCCACAGGGGGCTTCCCCTCTTCATCGAGTTTTATTTTTGCTCCTTATGTGTAATGGAATTGCATCCAAGTCTTGCCCCCTCTGTGGTAATAGTGCACATAGATGGATGTATCCTGAGATACTCTTTCATTGGCACGGTGTCTGGTTCCTCTCTGTGTGCTGTCCTGGTTAGGCCACCCCACTGTGTCTCGGGGAGTCTGGGGGAACAGGCCCTTATATGGTACCTGCTTGTGCATACTTGCAGTATATCTATCTGAACAGTGTGCTAAGGACATTCTTTAGAGTTACTATTAATAAAAGATGTTCGAAATATCCTTGAAATTTTGGGGGTTTGGAACCAGCACATAGCAAGAATCCCTGTACAGATAAGGAAAGTGGAATGAGAACATAGGGTCTCAAAACAAAATGTCCTATTCCTCACATTCTTCCTATGTAACCCCTCTCTCCTCCTTCTCTCTCACTGGGTCCTGAGTGATGCTTTGCCCCCTTTGTATAAACTCAGCACCACTGCGGTGGTCAGGAAGGTCTGTCATGTTCTGACCTTTTCTCACTCACAGAGGAAGCCACAATAGACATGATAAGTGTTCGAGAACAAATGGGTCTCCATAGCAGTTTATCATAAGGGTTTTCACTTATTTGTTTGGTTGTTGGGTTGGTTTCTAGGTTCTCTGGATTGTCTATTAGGAGCCCCAGGAGTTTCAGATTGTCCTGAGGAGGAGTGCAGGAAATGATTCTATGGAAGAGAAGCTGGGAAAGCAAATTAAGTACATTAGCATCAAGCAGGAAAACACTATGTTAATGAAACATTAATTTAAATTGCCCATTTTCCAATATGAAATCAGTGCTGCAGATGAAGTTACTTGCTGGTGACATTAAGTTGCAGACACATTATTGATAATTTGACATTTTGGATGGAGTTCTGGGTAGGCCCAGAACTTTCCAAAGGTTCTGTCTTGGAAGCTGAGGGGGAATCCACTTTGTTTTTTATGTGACTCTTACGAGCTTAGAAAAATGGAGGAAGTCAGTTTAATTCTTGGTGTTACTTTCCACCTGCTTGGGCAGGGGGCACAGATGTAGGTTTTATAAACCAGTCCTGCTTATGCTGTGGATGGTCTGGTTAATTAGTGTCTTCATCTGTGTCTCGCTCAGGCAGTCAGTTCAGGGAGAGGTCAGGGGTTCGGAAGACCTTGTTTCGATAGTTTCTTACTCTCAGCTGCTGGAGTGCCTTAAAGCATGACTCCCCTCCCTTTCAGGAGTAAAGAACAAAGAAATGATTTCTCCGGGATAAGACGGTGATCCGTCTCCCGTATGGATTTATTTTGGGGGTCCTCTGTGGATGATTTACATGTGGAATGAGAGGAAGTTTCGCATCATAAGCAGCTGAAAGCAAAGTCTAGAAGGGAAGAAGTACCCACTCTCTGAGTGTTGCCATGGAGACATTCATTCATTTAGCAGATATTTGTTAAGTTCCCACTGTGCGTTGGGCAGCACCGTTAGGCACTGAATTTAGAAGATGAGATACAATTCTTACCCTCCGGGAGCTCATAGTTTTGCCACTAAACAGGAGCACGACCAGGGTCCCAAGGGTGGGGGTGCTTTGTTCTTTCTTTGAGTGGCGTGTGAAGGAAAGTTTCATGAAAGAGGTGGGTCCAGACAATGGGTATGTTTTGCTGGGTCAGAAATGCAGAGGCAGATTCCAGCCATAAGCCCCAGCCCAAACAGTGATGAGGACATGCGAGACAGGCTGGGGAACACCTGTGGGTGGGAGGGCCTTGCATACCTCTCTTTGGACTTTGAACTTCATCCTGGGCAACAGTGGTTTTCAAAGTCTGTGCTGTGGCACCCTGGTGTGCCATGAGAGGCTCTTAGGTATGCCGAAGAAAATTTTAAACATCATTAATTATTTTCCAAAGAAGTTCAGAGCACAGCAAGGATATTCTTTTCTTTTTCTTTTATTTTTGATTAACATAATTTAAGTATGCCATGGAAGTTTAACTGTAGGTTCAAGTATGCCATGAGATAATAAAGGAAGAAAAATACTGCCGTAGAGAGTGGGGAACCAGCAAAGGGTTTGTAATGAAAGGAGCGGTATGATCAGGAATGTTTCAGGAGGATGATTATGGCAGGATATGGAGGAGCCAGACTCAGCACATGCAGGGGGGTAGCTGGGAGGCCCTTGGAAGACTGTGGTGGAGAAGTGGAGAGGGAACAAATTGAACCAGAGCGGTGGTTTTGGGCTGGAAGGGGCAGACATGAGAGTGTGAAAAGGTGGACTGTCCAGTACTTATGGATTTGGAAGGAGTAGGTAGAGCACTGAGGGGGACTTCTGGGTGTCTGACTTGGATGACTGGGTATATGGTGGCCTCATTAACTACAATCAGAAATACAGGAGCAGCAGTGCAGCGGACAAGTTCTCTTGTTGAATTTGGGGACCTTGGAGATGTCCAGGTGGAGATGACCAGTTGACTATCCAGTCTTAGAACTCAGCCCTGATCTAGGATTCTATCTGGAATATTGACGTTTTCTGACGTAGTATACAAGAAAAAAAATATTTTGGAGCTTTTCATAACTAAGTCATTGGAGACAGGATCCCAAATAGACCCCTGTATTCTTCTGTATTCCATCGTATTCCCCAGTCATTTGTATATTTCCACGCTGTTTTTTATGCAAAAGACCAATCTGAGAGCTGCTTGCCCTCCTCCACGCAGAGTTCATTGTAGGGTGAGAGATTTATTTATTCCATTGGATTAAAGTCACGGAGCTGATATATCCTTGAGGATGTTTTTGTACTTGCCCTGAAAATAATTCCAAAATGAATTTTCTACTTGATAAGTATATATTAAACTAAGCTCAGAGAGGAAAAAATATCCCGATAAAGATCACAGTGGGCAGCGGCTGTGCTGACCTCGACAGCAGTGGGCTGGATCTGTGTGCTCAGCACCGCCTTCTCCAGACAGGTGAGCTGCAGCCCCTGAGTGGAGCGTTTTGTGCAACATGGCGTCTGATATCACTAGTGTAACGCACCTTGGCTTGGATTTTAGAGCGATGGTTTCTGTGGTCTTATTTACTTAGTGGACAGGTGCTACTGAAATCTAATTTCAAGGCAACTCATAAAGCATTTTTGCGGGGCAGAAAGGCAGATGTATCAACAGTCTGCATATAAATGAGAGACAGAAGATGTATAAACTGAAAGATGAGGGGTGGGAGAAGCAAAACACAGTTGGGGAAACTGAGGCTCAGACTGGTTAAAGAGATGCTATCTGAATGAAACATGGTGCCAGAACTCAACATGCGGTTCTGATGGTTACTTTGTAGACTGGACAGGGAGCGCTTTGAAGCTGCGTGTTCTCATCCACCTGTGTACAGTGAGAGGCGGAAGGAGTCTCAGCTGATGGTCTGTTTCTTTATCCCCAAATCGGTGTCTCACAGCCCTGGCTGCACATTCAAATCACCTGGAAAAGCTTGCTTATAAGATTATATTAACATTCAGGCCCCATGCTAGACCAACTGAGTCAGAATTGGAGGCTGTGGCGGACGTTGGAAGATTGAGAAGGCACCTCCCTGCCCACTACCCAGGATCTTAATGCAGAACTGAGACAAGGTCAGAACAGCTGCTCTCCGGCCCCTCCTCTCCTGACCTCCCCTCCACGAGGGTGAAGTCGCTCTGTGTCATGTCCGGGAGTGTGGGCAGACGTGTAGTGATGTGCAGAGATGTGCAGACACACAGGCACACGCCAGGCAGCATTTCCTTTTGGGCAGAGGTTTCCTTGAGAGGAGCAAGTTCAAATGTGCTCCCTTGGCAGAGCTGGATTTCGCTGTGGGAGGTGGGAGTTGCCTTGAGGCCATAATCCCATAGCAGGATGCAGGCACCAGCCTCTGGCTTGACTCAGGAGTGAGAACCTTGCTGTTTGAGAGTGGCCCAAGAAGAAATAGGGGCAGTGGTGGCAGTTCCCAGCCAGGAGAGACTGGTGCAGGGGCTGGGCAAGTCTGCATGCTGCCAGGCTGAGCACGTTATCAGGGGACTGCAAAGTGGGCAGGTGCCAGAGCTCCGGGTGCTGGGCGGGAGGCCCCGGCACCCCTTTGTGTCAGGGTCAGGCTGGAAGGCAGGACACATGAGGGAGGATGAGACAGCACCTCAGTTGCAGATGTACAGGGCAGGACCCCAGAGCCCAGGTAATGGCTCCACTCTCCAGTTACCTGAGACTAGACGCCTTCTGCTCAGTGCAGACTAACCAGGGGGATGGCCGCTTCTGTGCCCAGAGAAGACAGTTGCTTTGGTTTAAGGAGCAGCGCTCAGAGAATGGCTGGAGTGGCCCTGCACTCACAGGAGCCTGGCTTCCACTCCTGGGCTTTGTTCTGAAGGGAGGCTAGCCCTGTGCACATGATTAATCCACTGCCAAGTGCAAGTTATTGTGTGTATTCGAGAAACATATGCTTTGATAGAAATTCATTGATTGGGGCCAAACAAAACCACTTTTCTAATAACTAAAAAGTGTGTGGTTAAAGTCAAATTCTTACCAACCTGTGGATTTGCACATGTCAGCCAGTCTGCTGAATGCCCTAGGCCTGCTACCATCTTAATGTAACCCATCCTGGACTGGTGAAGACAGGCTCTGTGAAGGCCTCTGGTCACAGAGGAGAGCCGATGGTCTTACGAATTCATTCTTGCCTTATTTGGCATGCATCCTCCTTTTTGGACCTGGACCTTCTCATTTCTGGGAACCCTGCTGAACTTCCTTCTGAGTGAGGAGGCTTCCTCTGCTAGGTAGAGAATAAACTCAGCTTTGTTTCTGGCCATTTGGTCATTTATTTCCTCCTAACTATTCATATCTATAAGAAGAAAAAAAATTGGTCTGATGCCAACACAACTTCACAGCCAAGAGAGGATGTATTTGGTGCTTCCATTGGCCTTCCCATGGTGTTTCGTCCACAGCAGAGAATCAAAGACATTTGTTACTTGATTTGAGATCCAGAATCAATGCATTTCTATTAACATCTTGGACATTGCTTGACAGAACTCCACGGATTGAAGGAAGATAGAATTGGCTGTATCCCTTCCTTTTTTTTCCTTAGAGACAGAGTCTCTTACTTTATCGCCCTTGGT
The DNA here is from genome assembly GCA_963573935.1 of Arctocebus calabarensis. Classification (NCBI taxonomy): domain Eukaryota; kingdom Metazoa; phylum Chordata; class Mammalia; order Primates; family Lorisidae; genus Arctocebus; species Arctocebus calabarensis. The sequence continues at coordinate 13,061 of CAUYON010115713.1, read as the reverse complement.
AGAGTACCATGGCGACACACAGCTTACAGCAACCTCCAACTCCTGGGCTCAGGTGATTCTCTTGTCTCAGCCTCCCGAGTAGGTGGGACTACAGGCGCCTGCTACAAAGGCCTGGCTAGGCTGTATCCATTCCTACAAAACAGGGAGATTGGAACTGGCTGGAGTCAGCATGTTGGTTTTTCTCTCTAGTGACCACATACCTCTGTGGCTCATGGGACAATTAGTCAATGTCTCAGTCCATTTTCTGTTGCTATGATAGAACACCTGAGATGGGTAATTTTTAAAGGAAAGAAGTTTATTTATTAGTTCATGGCCGTGGAGGCTGGCAAGTCCAAGGTTGGGTGGCTGTGGCAGAAAAGCAGAAGGGCAGGGAGTGCGTAGGAAGGGGGGGGTGAGTGAAGGGGCCTCCTGTTTCATCAGAACTTATTCTCCAGAGCTAGCCCAGTCCCCTAAAAACTGTGTTAACCCCTTCATGAGAGACCCCATTACCCAAATACCTACCAGCACTGCTGTTATATCAACCAATGTGTGACGTTCTAGAAGAGGTGGCGGGTTTGAGGGAGAGAGGATTCTCCTATGGCCAGAGTATACTCACATCCTGTCTGACTGATCCGACCACCTTTTATACTATATTACTCTGTGGGTATTTAGAGCAGTTGAAGAAGCAATGAATTTTATCACACTTTGAGAAACAGTGTCAGTTCTTTGCATGATTATTTCCTTGTGTCATCTCTCTGCCATCTAGTCTAGAGATTCACTTAGGGAATTTAGCTTGTGTGTGGACTACTTGGTGATTTAAATTCCTCTAATAATAGATCTCAGCAAATATTTTCCCCCTTCCTTGTAAGCTTACATAGCTTATGATTTATACAAATGGCACTAAAATGATTCCAAGAGAAATGTGTGTGTGTGTGTGTTGTAGCTGAATATTTCTAAAAAGTGAGAATAGCTTATACCAGAGATCACACCACATGAAAGATGAAATATAAGGAGTCCCAAGATAGATGAGGATGGCACATATAGAAAAAGGAATAAATGTACACAAAAGGTTTGCTGTTAACACTTTAGGTTGTATCGATTTTGTCTTCTTTGTGGTTTTGATGTTATTTGTGTGAGTAGTTACATTACTGTAGTGAAGTGTTATTTGTGACTCAGCATATATTTAAAATGATATGTCATTTAATCAATAAATTTCATTTGATATGCTTGAAGTCCTGGACTGTCATTTGGGTGATTTAAACAGTTGTTTGCCATTTTATGTATTATTATTATTATTATTATTATTATTATCATTATTTTGTAGAGACAGAGTCTCACTTTATCGCCCTCAGTAGAGTGCCATGGTGTCACATAGCTCACAGCAACCTCCAACTCCTGGGCTTAGGCAATTCTCTTGCCTCAGCTTCCTGAGTGTTTGCCATTTTAAAGCTATACCAGGTGGCCATAATGTTCGTGTACAACTTAAAATAGTGTGCTGAACTTTATGGTCACCCTGTATGACTAACTCTTTTATTTCAAAGCATGAAATTGGAAGCTTTGGTGACTAGTCTGAAGCCTGTGAGACACTGTTACTGTTTATTGACAGATACAGAGCTGTAACAGATGTGTTTTTGGTTCTTATTGAAGGCTACAGAACCAATGGATTAAGAATACCCACATATATGTACATGTATACACACATATGTAAATATGTCCTGTAGGTAGGTAAACATACACATTTCCACACATTTTTTAAAAACTCATGTTTTTAAAATGTCCTCCTATTACAAAGCAAAACATTCTTTTGCTTCATTTAGTAAACATACTGTCAAGGCTGACAATAATCTGCTATCTAGGGTTCCTGAAGATGATGAGCAGGTAAAAAGCCTTTGAACTTGAACATGTTTAAATGTTAGATAGTATGGTGACATTAGGTATTCCTGCTCTCCTTATACAAATGGATAAGCTAAGAATCTCTCTGTGAGAGAGGTGAGGGCAGTAACTGTTTTATTCATTTTATGGAAAGAAAAACTCTGATACAGAGTGTGTAATTGGGGTAAGGAGTAGGGGAGAGTGGAGAACTCTCACTGCTGAGCTGTTCTTTATCTGAGAGGACTCAGACTTCCCTTCTGCTGACAACTCACTCCTGGAACTTCAGAATCTCTAGGAACAATTACTAGGAAACCAGTCTATGACTCCCAATGAATAGTAAGAAATAGATGTTAGTTCATTAAATTAATAAACTGATAATTTTAAAATAAAAGCTTTTTTCCAGCCTAGTCTGCTGAAATCCAGAGTTGTTTACATACAAGGTCTGACAATTAAGTTTGCAGACTCATCCAAGAAAAAGTGCTACATAATCACTGAATGTCACTGTGATCACCTTTGAAGTACTCCCCTTGGGAACCTGTGCACTGACCCCAGTGTCTAGTCTACTTTTCAAAGCAATTGTGGAATTCTTTTTCTGGAATGACCATCAGAGTTGTTGTCTTGTGACACATAAAAATATGCAACAACAATAATGAGCACTACTCAGCAAGATATTGCCACACGTTGATTGAAATACAGCTGTGAGACACTGATATACTAAGGTTGTGGAACCTTACTGAGTTGTTTGTATAGTGCTGCCAACTTAAGGGCACGGTGGCGAGTTTGTGAACTTAGTTTGTCAGACCTCATACGGCAACAGTTCTCTGGCCATTCCAGAAAAAGAGTTCTAAAATTGTTTTGAAGGGTGGACTACGTGCTGATGTTGGTGCATAGCTTCCCAAGGGGGGTACTTGGAAGATGACTGTAGTTGATACTCAGCAATGAGACTTGTAACACTTTTCCTAGCATGAATCTATGAACTTTATTGTCAGGCCTTGTATGTACTTCTGAGATATTTTTTTCTCTGAGATAAGGTCTCACTTGTCACCCTGGCTGGAGTGCAGTAGCATCACTATACCTCACTGTAACCTTGAACTCCTGGGCTCAAGTGGTCCTTCCACCTCAGCCTCCTAAGTAGTTGGGGCTATAGGTGTATGTCACTGATTTTCCTACTTTGAGCAGAGATGGGTTTTCACTGTTATATTCAAGACCAGTGAAGAATTTATGGCTTCAGTTGTTCCTCCCAACTTAGCTTCCCAAAGTGTTGGAATTGGGGGTGTGAGCCACTGTGCTCTGCAGTCTGCTTCTGTTTAGGTGACAGTCATCAGGGCATTAGAACTGGTGAAGGAGCTTCAAGATCTTGGTCCAGTTCCCTTGACTTACAGATGCAGAAACACATCCAGAGAGATAACGTGACTGGTCCAATGTCACAGAGCTAACTTGGGCAGACATGGCACCAGAATGGTGGTTTCTGACCTTCTAATTCAGAAATCTTTCCACGTAACCACACTATCTTTCTTGCAGGGGTATCCAACCTATGGGCTATGGGCTAAATGCTGATTTTATGTGGATTGTTTTGCTTATCTGTAGTGTTAGATATCAAGAAAAGTATGCACAGACCTTTTTAAAATTTGGCTAATGAGCTTTCTTAGTGTTTGTGTATTGACTGTATGGCCCAAGACAACCTGTCTTCTTCCAATGTGAGGCAGAAAAGAAAAAAGTTTGGATACCCCTGATAGAGCATTCTTTAGTAGAATGCAAGAAAATATCTCTACCCGTCATTAAAAGCCCACTGGTACGTTTCACAAGGACTAAAGCATCTACCTGGTAGCTTGGCCAGATTCCAGTAAGGGGCATTGACTCTGGTTTCAGAAATTCCCCTGTGGTTTCCATCAGATGTGCTGTTCCTCTGGCTTCCTCTCCTTAGCAGCGCTGCTGTGAGCTGCTCAGATTGTTATCTCATCTGCCGCCTCTGGTTCTCTGGTACTCACTGGAAGGGAACTCAGAGCCTCCTTAAAGATTCAGCCTCAGAAAGGCTTTGTTTTCATTTCATGCACATCTGATGAGTATAGCCCTCTGTGCTAGCATCTTGTCCATAAAATGAAGATAATCCTTCTCAGAAGGGCAGTAGGAAGAAGCCAGCTCCCGACCGTGGTGTAATCTGGAACAGATGGAAAGTGCCACTCTGGCATGAGGTCCTAATCTAGGGGGCAGCAGGCCAGGCAGCTGCCAACATGATCAGCCCTGTTTGGTCTTTTGCCTTCTCTGTAGGTTTCCCAGATATTCTAGAAATAAAGGGAAAGTGTCCTTCCCCAGGGACCATCATGGACAACAAAGGGGCTTTGTAGGACATTGGGTCACTTTGAGGGGCAGCGCAGACTAGGAAAGGCAGAAAAGGGGCAATGAGAGCTATGGGGTGAACCTTCTAGAGAAGCTTCAGGTTGGGGACAAGCCAGCCTGCCTGAGAAGCCGCAGACGCTTCCTCTGTGACAAGTTATTACATATAAGTACATACATTTTTCTAGATATAAAAGAACATACGGAAAGAAGTTTCTACTACAACCTCTCGATGTAGTACATACATTTTTCTAGATATAAAAGAACATACGGAAAGAAGTTTCTTCTACATCATCTCAATGTTCTTTCTAGTAAGTTTTCTTGGTGGAACTCCTGAGCTCAAGCAATCCTCTTACCTCAGCCTCCCACAGTGTTGGGATTATAGGCATGAGCCACTGCACCCAGCTACTGCGTTTTTTAAAGAATGTAAACAGTATGATTAAAACTTCAATTTGACTTGATTGACTTGTTTTCGGACCCAATATGAATTTCTTCATTTTAAATCTTCCTTCTCCCACGCCCTTTTTAATATATAGTATTTGTCTTTTTGTTCTGGAGTGCTGCTTTTCTAAAAACCTTAGAGAAAATTGTAGAAACAGGATGGCAAACTAAGTTTGACCCACCAGCTGTATCCAGGAGGTGGTTGCTTATTGAAATAATTTCCTGGAGGTTTATGGCTAGTGGTTTTTACTTTCCGTAACAGTCAGGTAATTAAGTTTTATTATGCAGATGTGGGTGCTTTTGCTCATTTCACAAATCATTTTGGGAACAATTGTTAAGTTATTACTAAGTCCATTATTGTTGTTATTTGGCCAATACAACTTCTTCAAAAAGATAGTATGCCTCTTTAAAAAGTAATGTAGAGTGACTTTTTTTTCTTTCTAGAGACCACAGTGGTTAGGTAGCATACCGTAAATTTCTGAATGGAAACTATATTCTGAAGAACACTAACTCAAGAAACGTGCCTGAGTATCTCCCAGAATATGGCTCCTGAGTCAGGTGAACATATGGCGTGCATGGCGTGAAACTTCACAGAGCATGCATTTCAGACTCCTGTGTTCCCTGTACTCAAGAGTTCAATCAATGTGTGTATTTAATTTCCTTTTTCAGTAGCAGGTTGCATTCATTTACTGGCAGCAGCCATAATTATTTTAAATAAAATGACCCATCATATCAACATGTCATTTTAGAATTTTTGTCCTGTCTTTTTTGGAACAGCATCTGGACGTTGATTATAAGACATCTTCTTAGTTTGAATTCTTGTTTACTTGATATGCAAAGCTGGTTGAAGTTCGTCTTTGCTACTATTAAAAATTATGTGGTGAGGCTGCCTCCCAGAGTGGCCCCTTGGTTGGGCTCTACAGCTCAAACCTAGTGGCTGCAGCTCACCCTGTAGGTACTGCTTGCCTCCCTGGTTTTAGGTAACAGAAGAAATGGAGGCCCTTGTCTGCATGCCTCAGAAGGCCTGGGCCTTCGGGGCTTATTTTGAGGGGCAGCAGGCCCAGGCCTAAGCCTCCTTCCTTCCTCAGCCAGCCCAGGCAGTAAGGGGAGGCAGCCCCTCACCCACGTACGTGCACCTCTGCCAGAGTACCTCTGTGACCACAGGGCCTAAGAGCTGGGCCCCCCCCAAGCTTGGCTGAGGCCATCCCAATCCCCAGGGAGGAAGGAGGCCCTGTCCCCTGGCTGTCACTGCTGTCCTTTCCAGCCTCTTTCAGCACAGTTGTTGCCCATTAGCAGAGCCCATGCCAGGCAGTGTGTTCTCACTGGTCCATTGCTGGCTTCAGCTATCCGGTCCTTTCTCCTTCACAGGACCAGGGTTAGGAGGGGTGTCCTCTTCCTGTAGTCCCTACCCCTTACATGTACAACTTCTTGGCCCAGCCAAGCAAGTCCAGGCTACAGAATGCCCCAGAGGTGTCTGTGGTTAGCCAGCCCCCACCTTGAAGGCAGTATTGGCACCATAGGATGGACGGGAGAGGGGAGGCCACTGGAGCCTCCAGATACTGCCCACCAGGGCTTCACCAGGACTAGGCCTGCCCCTGCTGCTGCTCTTGCCTTGGCAGCCACTGCCGTCTGCACCCAGGCCCCAGTAGAGGCTCCGAGGCTGCCCACAGCTGATCCAGTCTCTCTTCCTCACCACAGGAAAGCACAGCAGAGATGAGCGGAAAGAGTGTACTTATAGATATGTACATACCACAGTGCTGTAATTTTGTATGTAACAATCAGGTAAATACATGTATGGGTTTTATAATACACTATATATAAAGCTATAAAGGCATATTTTTAGAAAAATAAAAAGAATTATATGGTGAGCATATGATGAAATAAAAAAAATTTATGAAGTATTATAAAACCTACTCAGGAAAACAAGAATTTTTAAGTTTTTGAAAGCAATGTGTCAAAGGTTCATAATTACCTTTCACCTAGGCAGGATCGGGCATTGACTTAGGGGAGTCCCAGGTTCAAGAGCCTATAAGAACGGCAAATAACTCACTTTAAAAATGTTGTATAGCTTGGAATTGTAAATAAGTTAGATTTCTTCTTCTAAGCACTCTGAATAGGAGAGCTCTTAGTTCTGTTTGAGAAGACCAAGATTACACTTCCAGGATTATTGATATTTTCATAGATTCCTTTAATTCCTACCCACCCCCAATCCTCAGTCACCTCTTGATCCCCGAGGACAGGTGTGGTCCATGCTGTGGTCTCCCTTGTGGCCGTTTTTGCATCATGTCCTCTGCTTGAAATGCTGTTGCTCCCCACTGATCCAGGCTTAGTCTTAGGGTCTAATCCTCTGGGCCCTTTTTCTACTCACAGTGTGATCCTCTGGCCAGCAGCATCAGATGGTAGCCAGGTTCCCAGGTGATCCATTCACATATTTACCTGTGAGAAGGATGTCTAGGAAACTTCCTATCAGAAACCCAGGATGACTTAGCTGCCTCTGTGCATCCCAGTAGCATTAGGCGTTTTCCTCTGTTGTAACCCATCCATGTGGGATAATTGCCATTGACTTCTCCTTCTTTCCCAGATTTCCAGTTCCCGACAGCTTAGATGGAGAAGTGTTGACCTTGAGCCTCAGAGTGAGCTTCTTTGTGCTCCGACCCCACCCCCTGCCCTCACTACCCCACTTGCCTGTCCTTGCACCTCCTCAAACTTTGTTCATCCTCTTTTTGTCTCTCGCTGTTCCACCCACTGTGCTTTTCTTCTTTCCCCCTGCCTCTACCCAGGGAAAACCCACACATCCTTCAGGGTCACTCTGTGCCACCTGCTAGTTTGCAGAGTGGCTGTGAGAGGTCCCTCTTCTGAACCCCTCTGCAAGGCCCCTGCAGGCCACTGTGTTTATGTGCAGTTGCTGAGGATTCTTGGAACCCACCCTGCACCAACTCTCAGCTCTGAAAGGTGTGGAGGGGGTTGGCTCATTTATGGAAGTGTAAGTCACCTCTGAAGTTCAAGAAAGGAAATCTATTAATTCAGCTCAGAACAGTGCCAGTTTCTTTCCAGAAGGTAGTTTACTTATTGAAACTTGGGAGCCATTAATAGTGCCTTTTTGTGTTTAAAATTCTGGAGAAATTGTAAAGACAAATCTCAGCCAGAGGATTTTCAACAACAGGAGAGTGTCTTTGGTTACTATTTGCACATCTTACCCTGCCGTAGTCTGTATTTCTAAAAAGTTTATCCCAGACTTTTGAGAAGAACTGGTAACACAAGTGGAAGTTCTCTCCCTGCTGCTAGGAATTTGATATGTTATATCAGAATTTTTGTGTTAGTTTTTAGGTATTTGGTGAATATAGCTTTACCGCTCTCCAAAGCTTTTGTGAGGCTGAAGGTCTGTGCTTCTCTGTCTAAGCCATCGGGTAACCAGTGAAGGACTTCTGCACAGAGGAGGAGTGGGAAGGAATGTCGGGAAGATTAGGGATAATTTTTGAAGTGCTGTGTAAACAAGGACAGGTGTCAGAACCGATGCCTTTTGACACTTGGGGTCTGACTGTGAAAGTCCCTGCTACAAGGGAGAGGCCCTCAAGGAGCGGTTTGGCTTTGCTGGAGACATCCAGAAGGAAGAATTAGTACAGTGTCTGAGTCTGGGTGTCTGGGAGTATGCTGGGGCCAGTACAGAAACAGGGAGGCGAAGAAAGGCAGGGCATGGTGCCGTACATTCAGGTGTCTTCCTGTCCTTCCAACAGGACAGCTAATGACAGAGTTAGTTAATGCCACCCCATAGGCCTGAGAGCAATGAGGCCCCACAGCTGGGAGATAGAAAAGGAGGCCTGCTGCCCAGAGCCTGCCCCTGTCAATGTGTGCTGAGGGGCTGGGGAAGGACAGGGGGCACAGTGGCAACAGTCGTTTTCGTCACCACCAAGAGTTGCTTTACACAGACGGAGATGCGGGCCAAATACCACATTGGTGTGTGAAGGCTGGCACTGCTGAAATGTGTTACTGCCAGTAGGACAAAAATCTAGGTCTAGGAGGTAGGTCATAATTCTAGTCTGGATTTTAAGATAGAATAAATGAAGCAAACACTTAATGTGAATATTATTGACAGCATTTAGCGTATGGGTCTGTTGTCTGAAGTTCTGACTGCCTTCCAGAACAATGGTTTTCCCATATAGACTGTGACGATTTCAGAATCCTACTAGTTTTCTTCTTTCCTTCTATTCTTACTCTTGGTTGCTTTCTTTAAATTCTTTAAAACCATGTCTCCAGATCTCCAAATCTGTATATCAGATGTCCTCCCTCTTTACCTCGTTTGCTAGCCCCTTTATGACATGGCTTCTGCCCAACCCTGGGACTGAAACTGTTTCCTCAAAGGGTGATGATTGGTTTTGAGTCCCCAGATATCTTAGTCTCTTCGTAGTAGAGAGTACTCTAGACTTTGCCTGCCTGCCCTCCCTCCCTCCCTCCCTTCTTCCTTCCCTTCCTTCCCTCCCTCCTTCTTTTTAGAAGATAGAATCTCACACTGTCCCCCTGGGTAGAGTGCTGTGGGTATCATCATAGCTCACAGCAAACCTCAAACTTCTGGGCTCAAGCGATCCTCCTGCCTGAGCCTCTCAAGTAGCTGAGACTACAGATGCCTGCCATGATGCCCAGCTAGTTTTTTCTGTTTTTAGTAGAGAAAGGATTTCACTCTCTGAACTCCTGAGCTCAGACAGTCCTCCCATCTTGGCCTCCCGGAGTGCTAGGCTCACAGGCATGAGCCAACACACCCGGCCACCCTTGTCTTTTCTGAAATGTTAGGCCCTGTTTGCCAATAGTTGACCGATCCCATCTCCTAAAACTCAGATTCCTTAATTATGAGATTAAGTAAGTACATTTACCTCCCTGCTTTGCTGACCCTACTTCTTCCTCTTCCTTCTGAGCTTTGCTTTCCTTCATCTGTGGACAGCTCCTCATTTTGTCTCTTGCTTTAATTTGGAGAACTGTGAAGGTTGTAAGACGAGCCCTGATGACTCTCCAAATGGTCTCCAAAGTGGAAAGACAGGATGGTCCATCGAGATGCAGAAAAGAAAGAACTTTCACTGTTAATTCCATCTTTAAAAATAAGAAAGAAATTAAGAAGTGCAGTGTCATTCTGGAGTGATGGTTGGTTTATCAGGGACACAGTCACAGACCTCTTAGTCCTTCTGAGGGAAGTGTGGACCCACAGAGAATCCTTACTCACCTGCCCTCTGCCCGGTAAGGCGCTGGTACTTTACATGTGGCTGGTCCTGTGAAATCGTGGATTACATTACTTAGTTCTACCTAAACCAACCATCAGAAGAAAGAATTTAAGAAGATTCCCAAAAGGATATTATGGCTTTAAGATGATATTAAAAACACAAGTACCTGTAGGCAAGATAAAGAGAGAGCTGATACTTTCATTCCTGAGAATTTTTTGTTAGCCATGTTACAAGGATGAAACAATTGAAGACCTGTCCCTGGGTCTCATTTGAAATATTTTTATTAAGAAGTTTTTTCTAATGAAAGCAGAAATGCTGTTTGTATCGTTACTAAATAAAATACAATTTATTTTAGTTATTCAGTCTAATTCTTTAACATTTTAATGTTGCGTGAATTTTAATTTACATAATAAATTGGTACAGTGATATCTATTACAATTTATAAATCATAGTACCTGTATTGGGGCTTTTGTACCTAAAGGGTTTTGTACTAAGAAGGGTACAGAGTGAGTACAATTTAGAGAGCATTGTCCTAGAGACTTGGGCCTGTGTTTCTAGAGCTCTGTAGACAAACCCATGTTAGAGTCTGGCTTGAGCCTATGCAATTGAGCCAATCAGTGTAGCACACGCCAATCAGCATAGCATGTGACAGTGCATTTCAGCCAATTAGCATAGCACATGCCACATACCTCAGAATGCAGAGCTGGAGCATCCAGTGAAAAAGGAACGTCATCCTTGCCAGTGATTGACACAGACAGCCCATGAGACAGGGGTGGAACAGCATGGTACCAGTGGGGAATAGCATTGGGGCTGAAGCAGGATGATGGGGAACACTCCTCTTCTGGTCCCACTTCCTGGGTCTGCCAATGCAAAACCCTGCGTAGTATTTCTTGTGTCTTTCTCTTTCTTTTCTTTCTTTCTTCTGAATTCTGTGTTGTACCCCCTTGCCTTATGCCTGGATAGCTACAATACCCTTTACTCTCTACCTCTTCTTTTGTTTACTACTAGCACCCATCAATCTTATAGAATTCTGTAGGAGAACACCTTTGTTCTCTTGATTGATGAGTGACTGTCCATCATCTATGGAGTGTGGCCCATCCACGTAGTCTGACATTCCAGGCCCTTCATTCTGTGCTTCCTCTTGTATCTCTAGGACATGTCAATCTTTTCCCACTGCAGCAAACACGGAGAACTCTCTTCTCTCTCAGTATACTACTCTGCTTCCTTGTCCCCTTTCCCACTCTATCCTCCAAAAGTCCTGGCCATCTTTCAGGGCCGTCTCCAGGGTTACTCAAACCTGGAGGCTTCCTGAGCACACCAGTCTGAATCCTCTCCCCATTCTCTTAAATGCCTTCATGGAGGACCTTGGGCTGTGTCATATTTTGTCACTGTTCACACTCCTTAAAGGATTGAAGCTGTGTCCTCTTCTTCCCTCATCTCCCACAAAGATAAGTCAGAGCTTCAGGGAGTGACTGAGTTTCAAAGGGGCCCCACACCTCCTTGGTGCCCTTGCTCAGGTGGAATCATCTAGAAAGGTGTCCACTCAAAGCTTTTCCCCTTATGCCACCTGCTGCAGGCACTTTTCCTTCAGCAGAAAACCCCATGATCCCATCTCATGATCATGTGTGAAACTCCGCAGGACCTTTGGGCAAAGCCAGAGTTCCCCCACGAGGGGACTTCTGAGGTTTACTCATCCAAATCTGGTTGTGTGAGCCAGACCTTGCTTGTCTCTAGATAATTCTTAAAGCTGCCATTTGTTCATGAGCATGATCTGTACGTAATTTAACTTAACAGATGTCTCTGAATTGGGACGTCAGGTTGTGCCAGTGTAGTTGAACTAAAATCTCTTCCCCTCCCCTCCCCTCCCCTCCCCCCTCCTCCACTTCTCACCTATCCTCTTCCCCTTCCCATTTCTTCTCTCCTCTCCCCCCCACTTTCCTTTCTCTTCCCCACCTTCCTTTCTAAGTTTCACTCTGTTGCCCACACCAGAGTGCCAGGGTGTCAGCCTAGCACTTCAGAGTCCTGGGCTCAAGGGATCCTCCTGCCTCATCCTCGCATGTAGCTGGGACTACAAGTGCCTACCCCACACCCACTAATTTTTCTATTTTTAGTAGAGATGGGATCTTGCTCTTGCTTAGGATTGTCTTAAACTCCTGAGCTCAAGTAGTCTTCTCACCTTGGCCTCCCACCGTGCTGGGATTACAGGTGTGAGCCACCATGCCTGGCCTCTTCCTGTCTTTTTAAAAAAAACAAACAACCACCAAAAAAAAAAACAAAAAAACATAGCTTCATTGGAAAACTGGGGCCTACAGGTATGGGCAACTTGTCTACCCTTGTCACAGTATTTGGTATATGAAGCCAGGGACTCTGCAGGTGTTGAATTAGCTACAGATTAACTCCTCTGGGAACTTGGTTCAGAGGCCAGGGGAGGGTGAAAGTGTACTTTGTGTGTAGAAGCCTTACTATTCCAACAGGGTTTGTTAACTATAGAATGTAGGCTCGGTACCTGTAGCTCAAGTGGTTAAAGTGCTAACCACATGCACTAGAGCTGGCGGGTTCAAATCTCAGCCCGGCCCACCAAACAACAATGACAACTACAACTAAAAAATAGCCGGGCGTTGTGGCGGGCGCTTGTAGTCCCAGCTACTTGGGAGGTGGAGGCAGGAGAATCGCTTGAGCCCAGGAATTGGAGATTGCTGTGAGCTGTGGCGCCATAGCACTCCTTAACCCTGGGCGGGCAACAGCTTGAGGCTCTATCTCAAAAAAAAAAAAAAAAAAAAAGGAATGTAAATCATAAAAGATTGTATCAGTTAAACCTTACAAGAAAGACAGAAAAGCAGAAGTCAGGGGGTGCTATGTTCTTCTAATGGGCACTGGCCTAAGAAGAATGTGGGGATGTGTCAAGAGGGGACCCCACAAATGGCCAAAGGTGAGAAATTAGGTTCTGGGGAGAAAGCCAGAGTGCATTATTTTACCTGGAGAAATTTTTTTTTTTTTGGAAACAGAGTTTCACTATGTTGCCCTTGGTAGAGTGATGGATGTCACAGCTCACAGCAACCTCCAACTCCTGGGTTTAAGCAATTCTCTTGCCTCAGCCTCCCAAGCAGCTGGGACTACAGGTACCCACCACAACTCCCAGCTATTTTCTTGTTGCAGTTATCATTGTTGTTTAGCTAGCCTGGGCTGCGTTTGAACCCACCAGCCTCGGTGTGTGTGGCTGGCGCCCTA
>CAUYON010115712.1:0-38175 GCA_963573935.1 Arctocebus calabarensis | reverse complement strand
GTAATAGATTTCTTGCATCTAGTTGCTTTCAGAATTTTCTCTTTCATATTAACTTTAGTGAACTTAATTATGATGTGCCTTGGAGATGTCTTATTCAGGTTGAGTTGTGCTGGGGTTCTGAAACTGTCTGCTATCTGAATGTCAGTATCTCTTGGCATGTCTGGAAAATTCTCTTTCATAATCTCATAAAGAAGAGACTCTGGGCCCTGTGACACAACTTTGTCATTTTCAGGTATCCCTATGAGACGAATATTGGTTTTCTTTGAGTTATCCGAAAGCTGTCTGAGAGACTGATCCATTTTTGCCTTCCATTTCTCTAGCTCTTTGTAGATTTGGGAGCATTCGAAAGCTTTGTCTTCCATATCAGAAATCCTTTCTTCTGCTTGCTCCATTCTGTTACTGAGGGATTCTACTGTATTCTCAGATCTTTGAGGGCTGTAACTTCTTATCTCAATGTGTCAAAATCTTTGGTCATTTGGTCTTTGAATTCCTTGACTTCTTGAGACAATTTTTGAAATGCTCCCAGAATTTCTAATTCTAATTTTTCCTCTGTTTTATTGATCTTGTTTGCAATCCAAATTCTGAATTCGATTTCTGACATCTCAGCCATCTGTTTATGCAAAGGATCGTCATTTGTGTCTGCCAAATTGTTCCTTGGGGGGGTTGATCTACTCTGGTTGTTCATGTTTCCAGAGCTTTTCCGCTGATTCTGTCCCATATTTTATTTGCACTGTCTGGCTGGGTGTGTAGGTAAGGAAAAGTTGGGTTGGGGGTTCTAGGAGTAGTGATTGACCAGTCCTTCCTTTGCCTATAAGCTGGGACTGGTGTTTGTACCTTTTCCCCTAGAGTTTTGCCAGCCCTTACTTTGCTACTGCCTGCGAAACTGGGGGCCTTCTTGATGTGGTGGGGTTAAGTGGCTCTGTCTTATTTTCAGCTGGTCTCTGTCTTACCCTAGAGTATCGGTTACTCTGTGTTGGAATCTGAGTTGTGGAGGAATACCAGTAGTTAGGTCACCATGCTCCCCACAACAATTCCACAACTATTGGAAAAGGAAAATCAAACCTTTCCACTACCACACTCCCAGTGTACAACGTTGGAAAGTCTTCTGGTGATTGGCCCAGTTGAAGAGGTCCCAATCAATTGTCCCAGCCAGTACCAACCTCAAATCAAAGAGTTGAAAAGTCCCTGGTGACTAGATAGCAGAAATCTGCTGGCAGCTTTAGTATAACTCGCTCCAGAGTTCTGTGAGCTCAGGTGGGCCCCCCCAGCCAGTAAATTAGCCTGGGAAGGTTGATGTCTCCTTCCCCGCCTTGCCCCTCTGTCACACCCAGTCTCTGGTAACCCTATAGGGCTGTGATCCGGTTCCCTCCAATGAGCAGATGCTCTAGAGATTTGCACCTGCCTAGGTCACACGGAGCTCTGTGGCTCCTTAGCCAGTCCACCAGTTATGTTGGTGTTGGCAGCGGGGGAGGTGAGGCCTGACAACCTGGGTACTTGATAGGGGCTGGGGCGATTCACTCAGTTCCAGCCCTGTCCCTGATTGATGTAAAGTAGATGAAAAAGCTGATAGAACAGAACAATTTTGCAGAATTTTTGCCCTGTGGAAGAGACTCTGGGCTGCTAATAGTCCTGACTCAGTCTGTGAACTTCAGCCCTTTGTCTCAGCTATCATCCCCTGAGGGCCAGGTGCAGCTGAAATTTAGCAATGCTCTCTCAGCTGCTGCCACTTGGTGCCTCAGGGGACCGCCTCTCTACACTTTCCTCTCACCACTCCTGAGCCAGGAAAACAGCACAGATCCACAACAGCCCATGACCTGTCCACACCCCTTGAGAAAATGTCCAAGAATCTGGACTCCATGGGGGACAGACCTCCAGATCTCTGGGTGAGAGTAGAGGGGAGTGCCAGGAGTTCCAACTTGCAGGTAGAGAATATATACAGTTTTATACAGTTTTATGCCTGGCAGGAGAGTGCCACAGCACCCTGGTAGGGGAAGGACATCCAGTTTTTAGAGGGTCTCTCCCATGGGGTAGAGTGGGAGGACATCTGAACTCTGCTGGCTTCTTTGTATGGAGGTATGGCATATACTGAGAGCTGCTCTCATGGAGGAGGGGACTCCTGTCTGCTTGGTGATGTGCTCTGTACCTTTTATTTGTATCCTTGGGTTGATGTGCATTCTTCAACCTTCTCTTTTGGCTCAGTTCCAAACCGTTGGCTTCCTTGCTAAATTTTTATCCTTTAACTCTCCTTCTGGATGGGAGCGTCTGCAGAAAGCTGACTACAGACCGCCATCTTGGCTTCTCCCCCATTGTTGGTTTTTTAAATGTTGATTAATTTGAGTTCTCTGTAGAGTCTAGTTATTAAGCTTTTGTCTGATTCATAATATACAAATATCTTTTTCGCTTTTGATGGTTGTCTATTTGCTTTGACTGTTGTCTCCTTAGCTGTGCAGAAGCTTATTCACTTTAATTAAGTCCATTTGTTTATTTTTGTTGTTGCATTTGACTGAAGTCTTCTTCATAAAATCTTTCCCCAGGCTGATATCTTCAAGTATTTTCCCCACACCTTCTTCAAGGATTTTTTTTTTGTTTCATGCCCTACCTTTAAATCTTTTATCCATCTTGAAGCAATTTTTGTAAGTGGTGAATGATTAACAAGCTGTAGTATATGTATACCATGGAATACTGTTTAGTCATTAAAAGAGATAGAGACTTTACATCTTTCATATTAACCTGCATTGAGGTGGAACACATTCTTCTTAGTAAAGTATCACAAGAATGGAGAACCAAGAATCCAGTGTGCTCAATTCTAATATGAAGACAATAGATGACCTAATACATGGTGGAGGGTAGGGGAATGAAGGAGTGGGTAGAGGAGAGAAAGGAGGGAGTTGGGGGATCATAGTATATGACACACCTCTTGAGGGCAAGACACAATTATAAGAGGGAATTTACCTAACAAATGCAATCAGTGTATCCTAATTCTTTGTACCCTCAATAAATTCCAAACAGTAAAAAAAAAAAATCTCATTTCAACAAAATGACCACCCCAGTAATGTGCATGGTGTTAAAACAAGCTTTGCAGAAAGAAAATGGTACTCAGATGCACACTTTTTAAAGATTCAACTTTATGATGGTGGCATTTCCGACAAATGTGAAACTGAGAATCATTTTCAAAGTGTTCATAAAAGGAGCTGCTCTGTGATATCAATACATCTAGTTGTGGTAATTTGAAGTCCCCAGATTCCAGGGAGGACACCAAATTTTAACTACCACAAAACTACTGGTTTATTGTGGAAATTCAGTTTTTACTTGTTGATTGACTGATTGATTCTCTAATCTGCTTAGATTCTGGCATGCATGTGAATAAAAAGGAGACTGATGAAAACAAAAAGAAATGATAATGATGGAAAAAGGGGATGTAACCACAATGGCTTAAAAACTTAAAGGTCTGTTTTCTACATAAAAGAAATCTAGAGGCAGACTCCAGGACTGATATGGGCTCCAAGAAGTCATAAGGGACCCTGTTTCTTTCTTTCTGCTCCCTTGAAGTCTCAACCCTGAGGTTTTATAGTCCTCAAAAAATGCATCTAATGGTCCATGATAGCTTCTTGGGGCTCCAGACACTATGTCCACATTTCAGAAAACAGGCATACAAAAAGGGGAAAGGGAGTTAGCTATCTCTAAGGCAAGCTCCTGGAAGTCCTATATGGTATCAACTCATACCTTATTGGCAAGATTTAATCATGTGAATACCACTATTCATGTGGAGGTAGGAAAGTGGCTTTTTTCTGAGTGATTTGTTACCTTGAATAAGATCTACTATTGGTAGGGAAGAAATTCAGCAGCCTCTTGACTAAATTGGATGGACTTCAAAGACTAAAATTTTGAAACCTTAAGCAAAGATAGCTATAGAAGAGATACATAAGTTATCTCCCCTTACCTTTTCCTAAACTGAATCTGAATTAGATGAATAGTAGTAACCTGAGATAGTTATCTGGAGAGTGGAAGAAAAAGAAACCATGGCTGAACTATTTGTGGTGGTAGTGGGGTTCATATTCCATTTTTAATCTTCTACAGACTTCCTTACCATACTTTTTGTAAAGCTCACAAACCAATCACCATGATGAAATAGTTCTAAAAATGGTCCTAAACTGTCATTAAACTTAGGGCTGAATTGAATTTTTTGTCTTCAAATATTTTAAAAATAAAAATTAAGAATAAAATTCAGAAAAGTACAAAGAACAATACATCAAATGCCTGTGTTCCCACCAATTACAATAACAACTTATCATTTTTTAAAATAAAAATTATAAAACATAATGCCTGCCTCACAACCAAACCCAAGTGTGTCAGAAAAGTAGAGGAGAAAAAAAAAAAGGAAGAAAAGAAAGAAAGAAAGAAGAAAAGAAGAGAAAATAAAAGAAAAGGAAAGAGAAGAGGAGAATGCTAAGGGCAGGAGTTTTACAAAGATATATTATATGACAGTAAGGACTGGGCTTTTAGTGCACCTATAAAACCAAATAGCATACACTGTACCTTAGGTAATTTTTTTATCCTTCACCTCTACCACCCACCTTTGGAGTCTTCAGTGTTCATTATTCCACTCTGTGTGGCTATGCACACCCATAGTTTAGCTTCCACTTACAAGTGAGAAAATGCAGTATTTGATTTTCTGTTCCTGAGTTATTTTACTTAGGATAATGGCCCCCCAGCCCCATCCAAGTTGCTGCAAAAAAGAATTGTCATTCTTTTCTATGGCTGAATAGTATTCCATGTTGTGTGTGTATCACATTTTCTTTATCTACTCATCAATTTGTGGATACTTACATTGATTACATATCTTTAGAATTGTAAATAGTGCTACAATAAACATACAAGTGCAGGCATCTTTTTGATCTAATAATTTCTTTTTCTTTGGGTAGAAACCCAGTACTGGGATTGCTGTATGGAATAGTAGGTCTATTTTTAGCCATGAGAAATTTCTACACTGTTTGCTACTCATTTACATTCCCACTAACAGTGTATAAAATTTCCTTTTCACCACATTCATGTCAACATCTTTTGGTCTGGGGGTTTTTGATAAAGGCCCTTTTGACTGGGGTAAAGTCTCTAGTGATTAGTGACATTGAGCATTTTTTCATATATTTCTTGACCATTTGTATGTCTTCTTTTGAAAAATGCCTGTTTGTGTCCTTTGCCCACTTTTGAAGGAGTTATTTGTTTTTTCTTGCTAATTTGTTTGAGTTCCTTATGGATTCCAGATATAGTCCTTTGTCAGATACACAGTTTGTGAACATTTTCTCATATTGTAGGGTTCCCTGTATACTCTGTTGATTATTTATTTTGCTGTGTAGAAGTTTCTTACTTTAATTAAATCCCATTTGTTGATTTTTGTTTTGTTGCATTTGCTTGTGGGATCTTCGCCATAAATTCTTTGCCAAGGCCAATGTCCAGACATTTTCCCTAGGTTTTATTCTAGAATTCTTACTATCTTAGGTCATATATGTAAGTCTTTAACTCATCTTGAATAAGTTTTTCTTATAGTGAAAGATAGGAATCCAGTTTCATTCTTTTGCACATTGCTATCCAATTTTCCCAGCCATTTATTGAATAGGGTGTCCTTTCCCCATTACACGTTTTTGTCTGTGGTGTCAAAGATAAAATTGGCTGTTGGTATATGACTCTATTTCTGGGTTCTCTATTCTGTTCCATTTATCTATGTTTCTCATTTTATACCAGTGCCATGCTGTTTTGGTTAATATAACCTTGTAGTATAATTTGAAGTCAGGTAATATGATGCCTCCAGTTTTGTTCTTTTTATTTAGTATTCCTTTGACTACTTGGGATCTTTTTTTTATTCCTTATGAATTTGGGGATTGGTTTTTCTACTTCTGTGAAAAATTACAATGGCATTTTGTTAAGATTTGCATTGAATATGTAGATTGCTCTGGGAAACATGGTCTTTTTTTTTTTTTTTTGAAGTTTTTGGCTGGGGCTGGGTTTGAACCCACCACCTCTGGCATATGGGACTGGCGCCCTACCCCTTAGAGACACAGGCACTGCCCAGAAACATGGTCATTTTTAACAATAGTGGTTCTTCTGGTCCATGATCATGTAATGTTTTTCCATTTGTATCATTTATGATTTTTTTTTGTCTGTACTTTGTAGTTTTCCTTGTGAGAACTTTTACCCCCTTGGCTAGGTGTTATTCTCAGATATATATTGCCACTATTATAAATTGGATTCAGTTCTTGATTTGGTTCTCAGTTTGGTCATTATTGGTGTATAGAAAAAAGGCCACCAATTTTTCTATGTTGATTTTGTGACTTGAGACTTTACTGAGCTCCTTTATGAAATCTAGGTGTCTTTTGGAAGACTTTTTAAGGTTTTCTAGGCGTAAGATTATATCATTAGCAAGTAGAGATAATTTTACTTCCTCTTTTCTAATTTGGATGCCCTTTATTTCTTTCCCTTGCCTGAATGCTTTGGTTAAGACTTCCAGTACCATTTCGAATAGAAGCAATGACAGTAACCATCTTTGTTTTTTTCCAGTTCTTAAGGTGAATGCTTGCAACTTTTCCCCATTCAGTATGATGTTGGCTATGAATTTGTCATATATGGCTTTCATTATTTTGAGGTCTTTTTTTCTATGTCTAGCTTGTCAAAAACTTTTTTATCATGAAAGGATGCTCAATTTTATTGAATGTTTGCTCTGAATAATATATTGAGATGATCATATTTTGTTTCTAATTCTGTCTATGTGGTGAATCACATTTTTAAATTTCCATATGTAGAACCATCCTTGCAGCTCTGGAATAAAATCTACTTGATTGTAGTGTATTGTGTTTTTGATGTGCTGGTGGATTTGATTTGCTAGTAGTTAGTTGAGGATTTTTACAACTATGTTCATCCCCTTCCTCTCAACTTTTTGGACAGTTTCAGTAGGTTTGGTCCCACTTTTTTTACATGACTGATAGAATTTGGCTATGCATCTGTCTAGTCCTGGGCTTTTTGTTATTGTTGTTGTTAAGAAAAAAATTTTGTAATTACTGATTCAAAATGTCACTGCTCATCATAAGTCTATTCAGAATTTTTATTTCTTCCTAATTCTATCTTAAGGAGGTTGAAGTTTCCAGATATTATTTACCTATTTCCTCTAGATTTTCTAGTTTGTGAGCCTAGAAATGTTTACAGTAACAGTCTCAGATGATGCCTTATATTTCTGTGATATCAGTTGTAACATGTCTTTTTTTGTTTCTGATTGAGCTTAGTTGAATCCTCTTTCTTTTTCTCTTGGTCAATCTATCTGGAGTCTATACATTTTGTTTACTTTTTCAAAGAACCAGCTTTTCATTTCACTGATCCTTTGTATTTTGAGGGGTTTAATTTTATTTAGTTCTTCTCTGATCTTTGTTCTTTCTTTGCTTTTGCTATGTTTGGGTTTGGTTTATTCTTATTTCTCTAGTTCCTTGAAGTGTGGCATTAGGTTCCTAATTTGTGATCTTTCTGCTGCCTTCAAGAGATTCACTTAACTGTGAATATTTTTATAGATTCCAGGCAAAGAAGTAGAAGAAATATTCCACACAAATGGAAATCTAAAGCAAGCAGGAATAGTTATACTATTATCATATAAATGAAACTTAAAATTAACAAAACTATAAAAAGGCACAGGAGGCCATTATACAGGGTGGCCATAAAGTTCATGTGCAATTTTAAATAGACAGGGAACTTTATTTTTAAAGATTCCCTTTAAAATTGATCCCTTTATTATTAATAATCAAACCCTTTATTGGGAGGTTTGAACATTCCTCTGATAGCACTAAGACAGTTTCCTATCTAGACTACAAGATAGAAAATCAACTAAGAAACACTGGACTTAAATGAGACTCTAGAATAAATATACCTAACAGACATTTTCAGAATATTCTACCCAACAACTGCAAAATATACATTCTTCTCATCAGCATGTGGAACATTTTTCCAAGGTAGACCATATGTTAGGCCACAAAATAAGTCTCAAAAAATTAAAAAAAAATTGAAATCATATCAAGCTTCAGAATAAAACTAGAACCCAATCCAAGAGTAACTCATGAAACTGTGCAAATACAGCAAAGTGAAATAACCTGCTCCTGAATGATCTTTGGGTTGAAAAGGAAATCAAATGGAAATTTAAAAAATTTTCAAAATAAATTATAATGGTGATACAATTTATAAAAATCTCTCGGATACAGCACAAGTAGTGCTACAAGGGAATTTTGTAGCACTAAATGCCTACCCACAAAGACAGAAAGAGCCTATGTGGACACTTTTTTCCATTTGAAACATGTCATTAGGATTTCTATATCAATATAGCATGTAGTATTGGTATAGAAATCCTAATGACATGTTTTTGGTTTTTTGAGACTATTTCATCATTGTAAGCCTGCTTCATAATTTTTTAGGTTTTTTTTTTTTTTTTTTGGAAGACAGAGTCTCACTATTTTGCCCTTGGTAGAGTGTCGTGGCATCACAGCTCATAGCAACCTCAATCTCAAACTCTTAGGCTTGAGGAATTCTCTTGCCTCAGCCTCCCAAGTAGCTGGGACCACAGGCACCCACTGCAATGCCCAGCTATTTGTTGTTGTTGTTACAGTTGTCATTGTTTAGCTGGCCCAGGCTGGGTTCGAACCTGCCAGTCTCAGTGTATTTCGTTGGCTCTGAAACCACTGTGCTACAGGTGCCAAGCCATTTTTTAACTTCTTAATTGATGGACAGAGATACACTTTTTCTATTACAAACAATATTGCATTAATAACCTTACAAATATGTTGCATTATGCATTTACAGTCATGTCTTCAACAAAAGTCAAGGGGATTAAACTTTAAATGAACATGTAAAGTGGATGGAGACATTTATATCACAGAAGACTATCACATTGCCAAATCGCACCATCTCCGGCACCCAGTAAGAAGTTTCTTTTAGATGAGCCCGTCAGTTAGTGGAGAAGTAAAGAAGCCACATAATCTTGGTGCATCTAAGAATACCGCTGGTAACTATGTGACCCTGCTTTATATCCATATTTAAACACAAACTAAAACAATAAAATTGGGTTTATAGTTTACATACTCTTTCATAACAGCAAGACAGAGACCCACTGAGGCCAGTCTATGCAAATGACTTTGCAAAAATTTCAAGGAATGATAAGGACATTGTCTTGGTGATCCAAGAGCAGGGGTCAAGGTAGGATGACTTCCTTGGGGAGCTAAGCTAGAGTTTGGTTTGGGATCTGAAGCAGCTCCCAAGACCTCAGCAACAAAAGCTCCATGTCATTGTTGCAGAGCTCTGTTTACAACCAGGCTGGCTAACCTCCATCTGTCTTCTGTCTGCCCTGCCTACAACAAGCTTTCTCTGCTTACTCTTCACTTCTACTTCCTCATACTTTCAGTTTACAATTTATTGGAGTGGCTGCTCAAGCTTCAACTTTACCTTGGGACCTTGTCACTGAGCTCTTAACCTTATTGTCTGTCTCGTACTTCTGAGTTTTTAGTACTGATTTCAAACTTTCATTTTTCCATCAAGTTCATACAGAAAATAGGTTTCTGGCAACTCTGCTGGTTAGTTGTTCTGGGACATGTTACTTGCCCCTGGGCCAATCAGACTTAGCGGAGAGAGGAGCCACATGGTAGAAAAAGGGGTCCACTTCCTGGCTGCTGAGCAGTGGATGTGGCTATATCCCTGACAACAGGGAATGGTCAGGGAAGAAACACATGATTCCAATATTCAGAATCATGAATATTTTCCATGTAACTTAATATCCCTGCATGATCATAAAAGTGGCCTTTTTATGTAGATATCTATTATATTCTATAATTTATGTTATTAATTTCTATTGGTAGATACTTTGTTTTAAAAAATTATTTGTTAATTTTCTGCATCCATAGAATCATCTAACCATGTATCAAAAATATGTGGGGAAAAACTCAATAAAATAGTAAGCAATAAAATAGTATAAATTTAAAATATATAGTCTCTCTATATATATTTATATTGCATTTGCATGGTATTAGGTATTGTAAGTAATCTAGAGATGATTTAAGGTATATAGGAGAATGTGGGCAGGTTACATTCAAATATACCATGTTATGTTGGGGACGTGAACATCTGCACATTTTGTCATCTGGCAGTGACAGGTCTGCAACCAGTCCCCAAGGCTATTGATGGATGACTGTGTAAATAACACCCCAATGAAAATCAAGAAAAGGCATGCTTTAAGGGTTAGAGACAGGGCCATCTCACTAAGTCACACAGGGCCACTGTACTCAGAAAAGCCTAGTGCTTGGTTTAATGCTATGCTATGGCCATTTTGAAATTTTTAACAAGAAAGGGCCACTTTTAAAATTTTGTTCTAGGCTCTTCAAAATACATAGCCTGACTAGAGAAGATATGCACATTTTGAAGAGTGGTCAAGAAATTGATCAGAGCCAAATCAATGTGCATGTGTAGAAAGACACCAAATGGATGTATTAATTGATATATTTTTTCCTCATTCTCTTGTTATCTCCTGTGATTCTCCTCCCCTTTACTGGGGCAGCTTCTGGGAAATGACAACATAAGAGAAAGGAAGAGCAAACAAGAAATTCTCTGCACTTCAGTTTTAAAATAGGTCTTGGCAAACAATTGCCTTAACAACCAAAAAGAAAGTGTTATGAATTGTAAGAGTCAGAATTTTGAAGACTTTAGAGCAGAATAATAGTTTTTGGAAGAAAATGTTCTCTGTTCAAGAGTTTTTCCACCCCTGCAACTATAATCTCCTTGAGAAAGAAGAGTTAGCTAATAGACACTGACATTTTTTAGAGAAGGACCCTGTGCTGGGCCTGGCGCTAGAGAAAGCTTTGGGGGTCTAGAAGCAGAGAAAAGCTGAGCTGCACCTCACTTTCAGTGGGAAGCCAGAAGGCAGCAAGCTTTACTGTTTCCCTTAAGGCAGCTTGGGTATCTCAAGAGACGGGCATGAGACACCTTCATGTGGTCCCTGACATAGCAGCAGAAAACCTTCCTGAAAGACCAAGCCATGGGCAAAGACCGTTGATAGAGAGCTGGACTCTAAGAGGCTTTATGGTCAGGAATAACAAGGGTCTTCATGGACTCACACCTGAGTCTAGGTGGGACAAGAGGGTATCTCAAAGATGCCAGTGAAGACAGATAGGAACCAGGGACCAGGTCCCTCTCTGATGCCTTGGCACTGCCTAACCCTTCCCAGATTAGGCACAGCAAGGGCAAGGGAAAGGTACCTTTAATATTAGATACCAAAGTAAAATAGAAATAATATAAGTTGAAATTTTTTAAATTTTAAATTTTGAAAAATTCTCACCTGAGATTCTTCTCAGCTATGCATATTTCTCCTGGGTGCAGCTATTTGAGCCACATTATCTCCTTAGAGCTCATCAAACATCTGAAAAAATATGACTGAAGAATAAACACCCTTCTGTTCTTTTAAGTGCTTTTGCATTTCATTACTAGTTGAATTAGTGTCTGGCTCCTAAGATACTTTGATAAACATCTCAGACAACATTATTCACATTGCATTCACATTTTTAGAGGAGTGATTTCTCAGACTTGGCATACTTTAGCAGTGAACTCTCTATTCAAATAAAACGTGAAGAAACTCAATATACAGATGGGTGTGGTTCTCTGGTTGGAAGTCAGAATCTGCCCCTTCCTCACTGTTTCCTTTCAGCCCTGAGAAGGCCCTGGAGACATACCTAGTACACTGGTGACTTGTACACAGCTCGAAAACCACAGTGTGTATAGACTACTCTAATCCTGATGATCTCGCGAAGAACTAAAATGGTAAACAACTTGATGATCTCATGAACAACTTGTTTAGCAATTGCCAAGTCTATAAAGTACATAGAGTAGTCTAATCCTCATTAAAATCTCCCTGTGGCATTAAGGATATCTACACTTAGCCTTTCTAGTTCTCTTTCCCCCATCTCTGAGAGTATCATTGGTGGGCCTAGGAATCTGCATTTTTTAAAAGGCTCCACCCCATACACACACCAGTTATTCTATTATGTGTCCTAGATGAGAACCCTGGAGGAAGATGATCTTTGAAGACTACTATCAACAATAAAATCCAATAGGAATGGAGGAGAAGAGATTTCTTCTTATATTTTACTGAAATCCTTAAGTGATTGGAATAATTTGCTGGTTACCTTAATTTAATGATCCAGTTGGAACAAACTCTGGAGGGTGGGAGAATTTTTTTAAAACTCATAGGAGGGAGGTAGAAATAATAAATTTTCAATTTCAGTGTTATTAAATTAGACTGGGTAGCAGAACAAATTCTATTCTCCTAAGAAAGCAAGAATTTCTCCAGTAAAATGAATCCTTGAAATAGATATTTATCCTTGGCTTGTCTTAAAAATCATGGCTCATTGCCAGGGTGGGGATAGAAAAATAATCTTATTCATGTAAATGACAATATTGCCTTCAGGAGGTAGGAATGTTAAAAACAGTGAAAATTTTGGAGCCTAGTTACCATATAATTAAATTAAATCTCAGCTACAATCTCACCTTTCCTGAGAAGAATATTATTCTATTTTTGTTAAATATTTAAAAATTAACCTATAAGGAAATGAAAACCATCATTTTAATCTTGCCTCATATTTGTTTAATAATATCAAGTGATTAATTTTCTAATTAAGGAAATGGAATTGATTTTGGAAAGTTATGGAGTATTCGTGGTTGAAGTTTTCAATATTTTATTATGACATTTAGCTCAGTTTAATAAAAATTCTTCTGCAGTTTTCTAAAAGAGTTTTCCCAGAATGTGTCCTGTTGCTTCTGCAAGAGGTTAATAGAGGTCAAGCAGACAAAATATTTCTATTTGGTCTTGAAAGTGATTTGGGGAATAGATGTATATAAATTTGGGTTTGAATTTTAACTGCCTTAATTAAAGTTTTCAGAAATGTTTTTTATAATAGGTTCTTTTACCTTAAGGCTATTTATAGACTGAGAATAAAATGTACAGGCAGATTTTTGTTGAAGTATTGCACCCAGCTCCATCTCTACTTACTCAGACTCACAGGGGAATCTGCTCCTTCTGAAAATGTTGACAGATTATATGGTAATTCTGCACAGCCTTCTGTCACCGAAACAAATCAAGGTCTAAGTACAGGGTTCTGAGCGGAATAGAAGCAACACAATTTCAAGTGAATTGTTGGAGACTTCTATCCTTTTATCAAGGTAAAGTTCTATATGTAATGTGGTAACTGTACTTTTTAATATTGTAGTTACTAGCCATATACAGTTACTTAAATTTAAAGATAAATTAATTAAAATTCAATGGAATTTAAAATTCAGCTTCACAGATATATCAGTCACATTTTAAGTGCTCAGTAGCCACATATGAACATTTCCGTCATCACAGAAAGTTCTATTGGAAGCATAGGTCTCAAATACTGGGTCCAGCTATTGAACACCACTAATTCCGAAGAAGAGTTGTATCTCTCCCATTGTTCTGGGGCCTCCCTAATCCATCTATGCTAAGCTGCCCTGTCTTGAGGATTGGTTTTCATTTTACATTTCATGTGATTTTGTCTCTGCATACTTTTGTAGACCCTACCTTAGCATTTAGATACTGTTGTGGTCTTTCTCAGTTATCTATTTAACCTTTCATGATTCTGTAGATTAGTGGGACTCAGTTGGTGATTCTTCTTCTTCATGTGGTATTGACTAGAAGCCAGCGTGTGACTACAGCCTGCTGGGCTTGAGCTCGAATGTCCAAGATGGTTTCCCCTACATGTTGGGCACCTAACCTAGGGTGCCTGTGAGCTGGCTGGGTCTCTCTCTCTCTCTCTCATAGTATGGCCCAACCATGGTTTCATTTGGTAAATGAGCAAGGCAGAAGTTGTTCATATCTCTTAAAAGACAGGCCTACAACTTGCATAGCACCACCTCTGCTATGTCCTATTGGTCTACAGGTGCCTGCTACACCTGTCACAGTGAGCCACAGTGCCAACTAAAGTTAAGAAGAAAGGAAAATGGTCTTGACAGTTGACAGGAGGGCAGCTTGCATGTATAGGGAGAGGATGAAATTTTGGTAGTCATCACTGTAAGCTTATTCCATTGTTTTCTATTTTATCCCCTTCTATTAGGCTGGATGCAGTGGCTTACACATGTAATCCTAGCACTCTGGGAGGCCTAAGTGAGTGCACTGCTTAAGCTCAGTAGTATAAGACCAGCCTGAGCAAGAGTGAGACCCCATCTCTGCTAAAATAGAAAAATTAGCCAGGTGTGGTGGCAGGCACCTGTAGCCCCAGCTACTTGGGAGGCTGAGGCAGGAGGATGGCTTAAGCCCAAGAGTTTGAGCTTGCTATGAGCTATGACACACATTGCTTGTCCTAGGGCAACAGAGTGACAGTCTGTCTCAAAAAAAAAATCCCTTTTTTTGTTCATCATCTGTGTTCTTAATGATAAATACATACTACATTTGTATCACTAGTATATTTAACAATAAATAATCACTTACCTTACAAATTATACACACAATAATATATACTGATAAATAATATTTTCCACAGAATCTAGGAACCAGGGGTGGAGTCATTACAAGATGTTGTGGTAAGAAAGTTAGAGGATGAAGAATGTGAAATGAAGATTTTCTGTCAAACTTTTCTCTCCCAACTGCCTCTTGGAAAGTCACAACGAACACAGTGCAGTAAACATCTGAGCAGTCCTAAGTAAAAGACATTTTTGAAAGGAAATTTGGGTTTATCTCCATCTTTCTGTACCCATCATGAGATGGTTTCCACACTTTGAGATGTTTATGAAGAAATTCTGAGTCAGGTAATTTGTAAGTAAATAGAAGTGTGTGATGTTAAAACGCATTTATTGTTTAAAAATCCAATTGACAACTAAGATACCATATTTTACAAATTATATTCTCCACAATTAGAACATTAATACTGTCCAGGATGAGAATGTGTGTTTGTGCATGTGTGAGAGCATATGTGTGTATGCATAGGTATGTTGGGAGGAATGAGGGTAATAGAAGCATGTGATGATATAAATTTAAACAACTTTTTAAAGGGGATTTTGACACTGTTGATCAAAATGTAAAAGCCATATCATTTAATTTAGAATTTCTGCTTTGGGGAGTCTGAGCCAAGATGATAGACCAGAAGGATCATTGAACTTATCCTTTTGAGATCTCCTGGAATGACTGGGAGAAAAGAGAGAACCTAGTCATATGTGGCATGAGGACCTTACCCAGAGCCATAGCTCAGGGAGCACAATGAGGAGGTGGTGAGCTGGATATAGTGTATGATCCAGAGAAGTGATTAGGCAAGTGATTGCAACTGGCTGGAATTGGCTAGCCTCCCCCTACCTCCAGATCTGGGACAGGAGGAAGTTTTTCTGGAGTTTTCAGTTGTTGGAGGAAGCTGTGTGTTGAGTGGAAATCTTGGAAGAGTGGGCAGACTCAAACAGCATCCAGCAACTGGATTTGAATTCTGGTTGGAGTGGTCTTGCCATAGATTTAGTGGCTGGTGAGGGAGCCATACTGAGAAGGTCTCGGTGGCCAGGGGACTGCCATTGTGGAACGGTTATGAGCAGGTCTTAGCAGGCACCTAAAATATGGTCATCTTATTTCTGTCTGCTTTGGGGACAGGCTGAGGCACTCCTGCACCCCATGGGAACTGGAGTGAGGGGGCACTGTGAGACCTGCCTGTGAAGATTCCTGTTTTAAAATCCCAACCTGGCAGGGTCTGAATGCTGAGGAAACAATCCGGTGATTACCAAAGACAACTACATTTGGAATTAAGGAAGAAGTTACTGGCTATGCTGTCTGCTAAAAAAACACAATGCCACATGGTATCCCAGTCACACATTGTAACATACTGTCATCAAGAGCAAGGACTCCTGTTTAAATCAAAGGAGGCAGTGAGAATGAAAAAGGAAGACAAGGAGGTGAAAAAGAAGTAAGAACACATGAGGAGCAAACAACAGAAAAATTCAGGCAACATGAAAAACCAGAGTAACTCTCTCATGGGACCATGAGGCAACTACTGCAGAAGACTCCATCTATAAAAAAATTAATGGACTTGACAGAAAGGGAATTTAAAATATGGATGATAAAGATAATAAAAGAAATGGGTAAGAAAATGGAAAGACAGAACCAAATATTGGATGAGAGATATGTAGAATATATATGGCAAGCTTAAGGAAATGAAGGAGACAATTAGGGAATGCAAACATGCAGTATAAAGTACAAAAATTAGGTTAGACCATAGAGAAGAAAGAACCTCAGAACTAGAGGATAACATTTTTGAGTTAACCCATGTAGCTAAAGAGGCAGAAAAGAAGAGAGAGAAAGCAGAACAGGTGATTAGATAACTACAATACTCCATGAAGTATTCAAATATATAAGTAATATGGATTTCTGAAGGGGAAGAAGATTGTCCCACAGGGATGGAAGCCCTACTGGAGACTACCATAAAGGAAAATACCACAAGTTTTACTAAAGACCCTTACACAGTCCTTTCAGATGGATATCAAACCCCAGGTCATCTCAACTCAAACAGAGCCTCTCCAAGATACATTGTAATGAACCTGTCCAAAGTCAAGACTAAGGAGAAAATCCTGTAAGCAGCCAGGAGTAGGCACCAACTGACCTACAAGGCAGAACCATTAGGATAAAAGCAGACTTTTCAACTGAAACCTTCCAAGCCAGCAGTGCATGGTTATCCACCTTCAGTACTCTTAAACAAAACAATTTTCAGCCCAGGATTCTGTATCCTGCTAAAGCAAGCTTCAAGATTTATGGAGAAATCAAATCTTTTGTGGATATACAATCACTGAAGAAATTTACCACAAGACCAGCCTCTACAGGAGCTACTTAGACCTATTCTCAAAACTGATGAGCACAATGGACCACCAGCAAAATAAACACCAAGAAGCCAATGGTCAAAATATAGCTTCCACAATGGCCCAAAGGATAAAACTACACAATGAACTTTCAGAGAATAAGATGAATAGAACTGCACCACACTTATTAATTCTCTCAATAAACGTCAATGGACTGAACTCACCACTGAACTCACCACAGGCTGGCTGATTGGATGAAAACCACAAGATATCTATATGTTTTCTCCAGGAGACACACCTAGCCCTGAAGAACAAATCAAGACTCAGGATTAAGGGATAGAAAACAATATTTCAAGCAGATGGAAATCAGAAGAAAGGAGGGGTTGCAATCTTATTTTCAGATATGAGCAGGTTTAAAGCACTAAAGTTTAGAAAGACAAAGATAGACACTATTCTAGTCAAAAGGATAATTTAACAAGAAGACATTTCAATTTTAAATATTTGTGCACCCAACTTAAATGCTCCCAGCTTTATGAAACAAACCTAATGGGTCTGAGCAACATGATATCCCATAATACCATAATAGTTGGGGACACCCCACTGACAGAACTGGACAGATCCTCTAAACACAAACTAAAAATCATGTAAAGGACTTAAATACAACCCTAGAACAAATGAGATTAATAGATGTATACAGAACACACCATCCCAAAGCTAAGGAATACATTTTTCTTGTCAGCTCATGATACATACTCCAAAACTGACCACATGTTAAGATACAAATCAAACCTCAGCAAAATTAAAAGAAGAGAAATTGCACCTTGTATCTTCTTAGACCACAAAGCAATAAAGGTGGAACTCGATTCCAATAAAAATGCTTGTTCCCACACAAAGACTTGGAAATAAAATAATCTTATGCTGAATGACAGTTGAGTTCAGGAAGAGATAAAAGAAGAAATTGTTAATTTCTCAAACATAAAAACGATGAAAACACAAGTTAGCAAACCTGTGGGATATAGTAAAAGCAGTTGTAAGAGGGAAATTTATTGAATTAGATGCCTACATTCGAAAAACAGAAAGAGAGCACATAAAACTCATGAATCATCTTATGGAATTGGAAAAAAGAAGAACAATTTAATGCCAACCCCAACAGAAGAAAATAAATAGTCAAAACTAAATCAGAAATGAATGAAATTGAAAACAAAAGAATCACTCAGAAAATTAACAAAACAAAAAGAATTTTTTAAAAAATAAATAAAATCAATAAACCTTTGGCCAGATTAACTAGAAACAGAAAAGTAAAAATCTCTAACAATCTCAATCAGAAATGATAAAGGAAAAATAATAACAGATGCCTCAGAGATACAAGAGCTCATCTCTGAGTACTACAAGAAACTCTATGCACAGAATTGGACAATGTGGAGGAAATGGATCAATGCCTGGTATCATACCCTTTCCCTAGACTTAACCAAGAAGAAATAGATCTCTTGAACAGAATGATTTCAATCACTGAGAGCAAAGAAACAATAAAAAAAAAATATCTTCCCAACAACCACAAAATCCCTAGTCCAAATGGTTTCACACCAGAATTCTATCAAACCTTCAAAGACAACCTTATATCCATACTGCAGAAATTATTCCAAAAAATTGAGAAGGAAGAAATCTTTCCCAACATGTTCTACAAAGCAAACATCACCCTGATGCCAAAATCAGGTAAGACCCAACAAAAAAGGAGAATTTCAGACAAATTTTACTAGTGAATATAGATGTAAAAATACTCAATAAAATCCTAGCCAATAGATGACAGCTACACATTTAAAAAAAAAAAAAACATTCATCATGATCAAGTAGGTTTCATCCCGGGATACAAGGCTGGTTTAACATTCGCAAGTCCATAAACATAATTCACTGTATCAAAAGAAGCAAAAACAAAGACTATATGATCCTCCCAATAGATTCATAAAAATAATTCAATAAAATTCAGCATCCTTTTCTAATTACAACACTGAGGAGTATAAGCATAGGTGGCACATTTCTTAAACCGATTGAAGCTATCTATGACAAACCCACAGCTAATATTACACAAAAATGGAGTAAAACTGAAAGCTTTTCCACTTTGAACTGAAACAAAATAAGGCTGTCCTCTATTACCACTGCTATTCAATATAGTGCTGGAAGTTCTAGCTAATACAATCAGGCGAGAGAATGAAATAAAAGGCATCCATATGGGAGCAGAAGAGGCCAAAGTCTTCCTCTTTGCTGACATATGATCTTATACTTAGAGAACCCCAAAGACTCAACTCCAAGGCTCCCAGGGTTGATCAACAAATACAGCAATGCCTCAGGATATAAAATCAATGTCCACAAATCAGAAGCTTTTGAATATGCCAATAACAACCAAGATGAAAAGCTAATCAAGGACACAATTCCCTTCACAGTAGGAATATATCTCACAAAAGAGGTAAAAGAACACTATAAATAAAATTATGAAACCCTAAGAAAAGAAATAGCAGATGATATTAACAATTGGAAGAACACACCATGCTCATGGCTGGGAAGAATCAACATTGTTAAAATGTCTATACTTCCTAAAGCAATCTAAATATTCAATGCCATCCCCATTAAAATAACAACATCATACTTTTTAATATTTGAAAAAAGTAATTCTTCATTTTGTATGGAACCAGAAAAAAATCTGTATATAGTCAAGGCAATTCTGTAATAAAAACAAAGCCAGAGGCATCAGACTACCAGGTTGTAGGCTGTACTACAAGGCCATAGTGATCAAAACAGCATGGTATTGGCACAAAAATAGAGACTTAGACATCTGGAACCAAATAGAAAACCAAGAAATGAAATTAACATCTTACAGCCACCTAATCTTTGATAAACAAAACAATAATATACACTGGGCAAAAGAATCCCTATTCAACATTAACAAATGGTGCTGGGAGAACTGGATAACTACATGTGAATGACTGAAACTGGACCCACACCTTTCTCCACTCACTGAAATTAATTCAAGATGGATAAAAGATCTAAGTCTAAGGCATGAAACAAAAAAATCCCTTGAAGAAACTGTGGGAAAAACACTTGAAGTTATTGGACTGGGGGAAGACTTTATGAAGAAGACTTCAGTGGCAATTGCAACAACAACAAAAATAAACAAGTGGGACTTAATTAAATTGAATAGCTTTTTTTAGCACTAAGGAGACAACAACCAAAACAAATAGATAACCATCAGAATGAGAAAAGATATTTACACATCATGAATCGGACAAAAGCTTGATAACTAGGGTCTATAGAAAACTCAAATTAATCAACGTAAAAAAAGCCAACAATCCCTTATCTCAATGGACAAGAGACATGAATAGAACAGTCTCTAAAGAAGACAGATGAATGGCTAACAAATATATGGAAAAATGCTCATCATCCCTAATTATCAGAGAAATGCAAATAAAAGCCACCCTGACATACCACCTAGCCCTAGTGAGAACAGCCCACATCAGAAAATCTCAAAGCTGCGGATGCTGGCATGGATGTGGAGTGAAGGGATCACTTTTAAACTGCTTTAAACTGCTGGTGGGACTGCAAAATAATGCAAACCTTTTAGAAGGAAGTATGGAGAATCCTCAAAGAACTCAAATTAGACCTATCATTTGATCGTGCAATCTCATTACTGGGCATCTACCCAGAAGAAAAAAAAAAAGTCATTTTATCATAAGGACATTTACACTAGACTGTTTGTCACAGCTCAATTTACAATTGCCAAACTATGGAAATAACCTAAATGCCCACCAATCCAGGAATGGATTAATAAGCTGTGGTATATCATAGAATACTATTCAGCCACTAAAAAGATGGAGACTTTACATCTTGTATTAAACTGTATGGAGTTGAAACACATTTTTCTTAGGAAAGCATCACAAGAATGGAGAAGCAAGAATCCAATGTACTCAATTCTGATATGAAGGCAACATGGTAGGAGGTGGAGGAATGAGGGAGCAGAAAGAGGGAAGGAGGGACAAGGTGGGGGGTAATGTGTGACATGCCTCTTGGAGGTGGGACACAATTTTAAAAAAGCAATCAGTATAACCTGTTTCTCTGTACCCTCAATGAATCCCTAACTATAAAAAAAAATAATAAATAAATCAAAAACACAACTTTGAGAGGATAGAGAGGACATTGATAAAAAGCAAAAAAAATTCTGCTTTTGGGAATTCACCCTATAGCTAATGAATCCTTAATGAATCCCCCTTTTTAACACACGTCATATATTTAGTGATTTTTTTTTTATCTCTTGAGGAAACAAATTTCAAATTATGAGAACACCAATTATTTTCAAGTAAGTCATAGCAGGATTTGCATGTTCTTTTCTTTGAAAGAAGAAACTTCACAATATTACAACAGTTTGCTCACATAATGACTGCAGAGTTTATAGAAAATCTCTGTTTAAAAAAATTGTTCTGGCTGGCTGTTTAATATACTTTACCAAACTAACTAGAGATATTTTCCCTTGGAACTCTTAGGTTCTTAAAGGGACACCCCACAATGATTTCTATTTTAGTCACAAAAGCTAGAACCTGGTCCCCCTCTGCAGATGTCACTGCCTAGTAGTTGACTGTCCCTGTGATCATTTGGTAAAACATGGTGAATCCAGATAGCTCAGATATTTGAAATAATTCTGATCACTGGGAGCAAACTGAAGCTGATATGATAACATCTACATGTTGAATAATGTTGCTCTGAGTAGAGAATAAAAAAGTTGTACAAAAACTCTTCTTAATTGGTTTCTCACTCCCTTGGGTCCCGTAAATTTCTGCTCCATTACTTATTATGACCAAAATTAGGCTTGCTTAATCGTGCAGTGGTTCTCAAACTTCTTAATGCCGTGGCCCTTTAGTACAATTCCTGTGGGTTGTGACCCACAGGTTGAGAACCTCTGGAAGGGCTTAATCCTCGGTTTTGAAAGCACCCAATTCAATTTGATATGTACTGATGTAGTTTTGTTTGGAATCTTTGAAAAAGGGGGAACCCTGGTAGGGATTGGTTACATCAATTGTATACACCCATGCAAAGGAATACTGATATAAGTTGCCATAAAGTAAAAAACATAGAACTATATATACTAATATGAAAAGATGTGCAAGATACATTAAAGGGAAAAAGAAAGGTGCAAAACAGTATTCAAAATATGTATTCAACTGAGTAAAATGAAAGTGGGTGTGTGTGTGTTTGAATACAGACAGAAAATTTCTAAAAAGGCCTATCTTAGGAAATCTTACAGTGATTATCTCTGGGAAGAATATGGGAGAAAAAAAAAACACCCAAGAAAGCATTACTTTTGTAGATTTAAAAAATGGATTAAAAGACAAAACAGTTGGCTAAAAACAAAAAAGAAACATTTGAAGGTAATGCGTTCTAAAACAATCCCAGGTGAACAAAGGTACACAATCATTATAATATGAAACACATGGCAGTTGATGGCTTTCTAATACACAGTGAAGAATTTAGGGTTTGGAGCCTGACTGATCCAGGATTAAATCCTAACTACATAGCACACAGAGTAGAGCTTTGGGTAGATCACAGAAGCTTTCTGAGACTCAGTTGTCACATCTGTCAAATGGTTGCAATCAATCATGCCTTCCTTACAAGCTCCTTGTTAGAATAACTATAGTGTTTAAATACTTGGCTTCTTGTTGGCCTCATAGTAGCTGCTCAGTAATGGTTGCTGCTCTCACTACACTGTATACAAGCTGTATGAAATTGAGAAAATCTCAACATCTCTTAAATTCAGAGTCTATAATACATCAGGAAACAGAAAAAATTATAGTTGCCATAATATTGGCTACAAAGAGCTGAGTTCAGGCAATTGACAAAGGGTATTTTTAATATCCTCAAAATTTTCCTAAAAGCCATACATGGGAGTAGATCCTAACTCATGGGATAGAAGAAAAATATAAGTTTTCATTAAATCCCCTTCATGATCAGCCTACAAAAGTCAATTCTAGTTGAATGCCCTCCCAAGGCATTCTCTTTTTATGTCTTACTGCTCAAAACCTTGTAAGTTTATTCCTGTGTTGAAGACTACTGGCTCATATCCCTGGGCAGTAATGACAGTTAACATCCTGGCAAATTTATTTTAATCAGAAATCTCCTCTCAGTTACACCGTTGTTTAAAAAGGAAATTGAATAAACTTTTTTTATTATGGGTTTTCTGGTTTCACTCTATAAATATTCCCACAAATCTACAACTGTATATACTAGATCATTTTGTCCCCAAATATTAGTTGTCTCAAATATTTGTCTAGAAATAGAAAGAAAAATCATCTGTTAGCAGTTTAAAAAAAAAAAAAGAGAGAGAGTCTTTTTGTTTGACTAAAAGCCCTGACAAATACCAGACCAGCTTTTTATGGGAAGCCAGTTAGCTTGATTTATTTATCATATGTGTATTTGTGAGCAGAAAAACGTACTTGGCATAAAAATCTTTCAGGAAATAAATATACTTCTCAGTCCTTTCAAAGTACTCTGTAAGCAAATTCTATAAAATGTCATAAAATGTGGCCATTTAATCCATTAGTCTTTATTTCTAGTAGATGTCATTACCACACCCAACAATTCTCTAATATCATCTCATTCAAATGTCAGCCTATGTTCAAATGTCTCTGTTGTCATAAAATACATATTTTTGAATCAAAATCCAAACAAGATCTACCTATTATTTTTGGCTATGTCTCAAATATATAAAATAAAACTTACAGAATTAAAATAAGGATTACCCAAGTCCACCATAATAGTGGGAGAATTCACATGCTTCTTTTACTAAGATATAAAACAAGCAGCGAAAAGTCGCCAAATGTATAGAAGACTTGAATAATAGGAGAAATAAACTTGACTTAGATGACATGTGTATAGAACACAGAATATCCACTCAACGGTGACTTTTTTTTTTTAAGCTTAAAGGGAGCAAATCTTAATTGATCACATACTGTTCCATAAAACAAGTCTCTACAAAGTCGACAGGATTAAAAACAAACAGAGTATCTTCTTTGATTATTACACTAGATTCAACAAGAAATCAATAATAAAAAGAAAAATAGGAAAAACCCCAGATGTTTGGGGATTAAGCAAATACATTTATATAATTTATAAACCAAAGAAGTTACAATAGTAATGGCTGGCATACAATAGCATGAAGGTATTATTTTAATATGTTATTTTATTATTTCAATAAACTTGTTCTTCAACAAAGTTGGAAGACACCAAAAACTCTTAACTATTCACAAAAGAAACAGTGGAAAATTGAACTACATAGAAAGCACAGACACTGTTCTTTTACTTCTTTCTTTTTTATTGTGGTAAAATACAAACACCATAAAATTTACTGTTTTAATCATCTTAAAGTATACAATTCAGTGGAATTTATGGCATTCACAATAAAATAGTCACTCCCCATTCTCCTCTCTTCCCAGTTGCTGGCAACCACTAATATGTTTTCTGTCTCTGAATTTGACTATTCTGGAAATTTAATATAAATGGAGTCATAAGTCTGTAGCCTTTTGTGTCTGGCTTTTTTCACTTATGGTAATTTTTCAGGTTTAATCCATGTTGTAGCATATAGCAGTACTTTATTATTTCTTATGGCTAAATAACATTCCGTCATAAGGTTATACCATATTTGTCTGTTCACCAGTTTCTGGGTTGTTTCCACCTTTTGGCAATTGTAAATAGGGCTGTTCCACACATTTTTGTACAAAGTTTTGTTTGAAGAATGTTTTCAATTCTTTAGGATATATATCTAGGAGTGGAATTGCTTAATAATATGTAAGTCTGCGTTTGATTTATTAAATAACTGTCAACAGCCACAGAGGCTGCATCACTTTACGTTCCCATGAAGAATGCATGAAAGTCACAAGCTCCCGACATCTAATTAACACATATTCTTTCACTTTCTTTTCTTTGTCTCTTTTTTTTAAATACAGCCATCCTCAGGGGTACATAATGGTTTGTCTTTATCACATTCTGATTTCTATTTGCATTTCTCTAATGACTGGTGACACTGAAAAACTTCACATGCTTGTTGACCATTTATATATCTTCTTTGGAAAAATATCTATTCAAGTTCTTCGACCTTTTTTATTTTTATTTTTTTGAGACAGAGTCTCACTATGTCTCCCTGGGTAGAATGCCATGGCGTCACAACTCACAGCAACCTCAAACTCTTTCGGCTTAAGCAATTCTCTTGCCTTAGCCTCCTTAGTAGCTGGGACTACAGGCGACCACCACGACTCCTGGCTGTTTTTTGGTTGGAGTTGTCATTGATGTTTAGCAGGCTCAGGCCAGGCTCCAACCCGCCAACCTCTGTGTATGTGGCTAGCACCCTACTCACTGAGCTTCAGGAGCTGAGCCTCTTTGACCACTTTTTAAGGAAAGTGTTCACGTTTTTATTGTCAAGTTGTAAGAGCTCTTTATATATTCTGGGTCTAGATTCTTAGTGGATATATGATTTTCAAGTATTTCCTCATATTCTGAGTTGGTTTTTCATTCTCTTGACAGCATCCTCTGACACACAAAGTTTTTAATTGTGATGGAGTCCAGTTTATCTATTTTTTTGTTTTTCTTGTTATGCTATTGGTGTCATCTAGAAGAAACCATTTCCAAATCCTCTGTATTAATTTCCTAGGCTGCTATAACAAAGTACCAAAAACTAGGCAACTTAAACAAACAAAAAATGTATTGTTTCATAGCCCTGGAGGCTATGTGCCCATAGATGTCAGCAAGGATAGGCCACGCTCTGTCTGACAGCTCTGGGGGAAAATCCTTCCTTGCCTCTTCTGGGTTCTATGTTTTGCTGGCATTCATTGGCTTATAGAAGCATCTGTCCAGTCACATAGCCTTATTCTTTCTGTGTGTATTCACATCAACTTCTCCCTGCTCAGACCTGTCTTTACATCCACATTTCTTCTTTTTTATAAGAACACCTGTCAAGTTGGATTAGAACACACCTTAATGACTTCATTTTAACCTGACAACCTCCATATAGATTCAATTTCTAAATAAGATCACATTCTGAGGTATTTAGGGAAAGGAGTTCAATGTATCTTTTTTTTTTGCAGTTTTCGGCCGGGGCCACGTTTGAACCCCCAACTCCCAGTATATGGGGCCTACACCCTACTCTTTGAGCCACAGGTGCTGCCCCAAAATATCTTTTATTGTAGACATAATTCAACCCCAAATAACCCCTTTGTTATAAGAGTTTTATAGTTTTAGCTCTTATGTGTAGATCTTTGATCCATTTTTGAGTTAATTTTGTATATGGTGTTTGTATATATTGTGCATGAGATGAGAGTTCAACTTCCCACCCCTACTGTCTGAAGTGACTATTCTTTCCCTATTGAATGGTCTTGTCCTGGTTAGAAATCCATTGACCATAGATGTATGGCTTTATTTCTGAACTTCCAATTTCTTTCAATATTCTATATGTCTATTCCTATGTCATTCCACCTGTCTTTCCAATTGTAACCTTGTAGTTGTTTTGAAATTGAGAAATAATGAGTCTTTCAGCTTTGCTCTTTTTTCAAAATTGCCATAGGATCAGCTTTTTCATTTCTGCCAAAAGTCACTGGGGTTTGGATAAGGATTGAGTTGATTCAGTAAATCACTTTTGAGATTGTTGCCATTTAACAATATTAAGTTTTTTAATCTTAAACATTGGATACCTGTCAATCTATTTATGTCTTCTTTATTTTGTAGTTTGTACTGTACAAGTCTTGTACTGTACATTGTTTTGTAGTTTGTACTTACAAGTCTTGTACCTATTTCGGTTAAATTTATTTTTAAGGATTTTATACTCTTCTTAATGCTATTATAAGGTAAAGCTGTACTCATAGAATGAACAAGGAATGTTACCCCTCTTCTATTTCTTCTAAGAGTTTAAAAAGGATTAATGTTAATTTTTTTTTCAAAAGTTGGTATATTTGTTTATTTATTTATTTATTTTTAAGGGTAGAGTTTTTTTGTTTGTTTGTTTTTGTTTTTGTAGAGACAGAGTCTCACTTTATCACCCTCAGTAGAGTGCTGTGTAGTCACAGCTCACAGCAACCTCCAGCTCTTGGGCTTAGGCGATTCTCTTGCCTCAGCCTCCTGAGTAGCTGGGACTACAGGAGCCCGCCACAACTCCTGGCTATTTTTTTATGCAGTTTGGCTGGGGCCGGGTTTGAACCCGCCACCCTCGGCATATGGGGCCAATGCCCTACTCGCTGAGCCACAAATTCAGCAGTAAAGTCTTACTAATTTCACTCTTTTTTTTTTTTTTTTTGGATTTTTTTTATTAAATCATAGCTGTGTACATTAATGCAATCATGGGGTACAATATTCTGGTTTTATATACCATTTGAAATATTTTAACAAACTGGTTAAATGCCTTTGCTGCATTTTCTCAATTATTGTGTTCAGACATTTATACTCTGTACTTAGTAAATTTAACATGTACCCTTGTAAAATGCACCGTTGGTATGGTCTCACCGATTATTCTCCCTCCACCCACCCTCCACCCTTCCTTCCTTTCCCTCTCCTCTTTCCCCTTCTTCTTGGGCTATAGTTGGGTTACAGCTTTCATATGAAAGCTATAAATTGGTTTCATAGTAGAGTTGAGTACATTGGATACTTTTTCTTCCATTCTTGAGATACTTTGCTGAGAAAAATATGTTCCAGCTTCATCCATGTAAACATGAAAGAGGTAAACTCTCCAACTTTTTTTTAAGGCTGCATAATATTCCATGGTGTATATATACCAAAATTTATTGATCGATTCATGGGTTCATGGGCACTTGGGCTTCTTCCGTGACTTAGCAATTATGAATTGGGCTGCAATAAACATCCTGGTGCAAATATCTTTGTTATAAGGTAATTTTTAGATCCCTAAGTGATCTACAAACATCTTTGCAGAAAGAATGTATTAGTTTGCATTCCCACCAGCAGGGCAGAAGTGTTCCCTTTTCTCTACATCCATGCCAACATCTGCTTTGGGGATTTTCTGATGTGGGCTAATCTTATTGGGGATAGATGGTATCTCAAAGTGGTTTTGATTTGCATTTCTCTGATGATTAAGGATGATGAACATTTTTTCATGTGTCTGTAGGCCATACACCTGTCTTCTTCAGAGAAGTTTCTCTTCAAGTCCCTTGTCCACCCTGAAATGGGATCGCTTCTTTTTTTCTTGCTAATATGTTTGAGTTCTTTGTGGATTCTGGTTATTAAACCTTTGTCAAAGACATAGCCTGAAAATATCTTCCCCCATTCTGAGGGCTGTCTGCTTGCTTTACTTACCATGTTCTTGGTTGTGCAGAAGCTTTTTAGTTTGATAATATCCCAGTAATGTATTTTTGGTGTTGCTTCAATTGCTCTGTTGGTCTTCCTCATAAAATATTCATCCCAGGCTGATTTCTTCAAGTGTTTTTCCTGCACTTTCTTCTATATTTTTATAGTTTCATGTCTTTGATTTAAATCTTTAATCCAGTGAGCGTCTTAGTTAATGGTGAAAGGTGTGGGTCCAGTTTCAGTCTTCTACAGGTCAACAGCCAGTTCACCAAGCACCATTTGTTAAATAGGGAATCTTTTCCCCACTGAATGTTTTTAATTGGTTTGTCAAAGATCAAATGACACTCAGTAGCTGGGTTCATCTCTTGGTTCTCTATTCTGTTCCATACATCTACCTCTCTGTTTTTGTGCCATACCATGCAGTTTTGATCACTATTGATTTATAGTATAGTCTGAGGTCTGGCAGTGTGATTCCTCCTGCTTTGTTTTTGTTTCCGAGTAATGTCTTGGCTATTTGAAGTTTTTGTCTGATTCCATATAAAATGAAGTATTATTTTTTTCGAGATCTTTAAAGTATGACAGTGGAGCTTTAATAGGGATTGCACTAAAATTGTATATTGCTTTGGGTAATATGGACATTTTAACAATGTTGATTCTTCTGCCATAAGCATGCTATGTTTTTTCATTTGTTAATATCTTCAGCTATTTCTTTTCTTAGAGTTTCATAGTTCTCTTTATAGAAGTCTTTTACAAGCTTTGTTAGGTAAACTCCCAAATATTTCATCTTCTTTGGCACTACTGTGAATGGAATAGAGTCCTTGTCTGTTTTTTAAGCTTGACTATTGTTGGTATATATAAAGGCTACAGGTTTTCTTTTCTTTCTTTGTTTTCTAAAAAACAAAGGAAAGGAAAGAAAATAGTGACTAATTCTCACATAAATTGGATTCAATTTTGACCAAAGTACATTACTTAAACATTAATTTTTAATTCAACTTGTCAATATGTTGTTTAGAACATTGCATCCTCATTTATAAGTGAAATATGTTTGTAATTTTCCTTTATAACAATATACTTTCTCCAATTTCTTTTTTCTGAGACAAAGCCTCAAGACATCACCCTGGGTAGAGTGCTCTGACATCACAGCTCACAGAAACCTCCAATTCCTGGGCTCAAGCAAGTCTCTTGCCTCCACCTACCAAGCAGCTGAGATCATAGGCGCCTGCCACAGCACCCAGCCATTTTTTGGTTGCAGCGGTCATTGTTGTTTGGTGGGCCCAGGCTGGATTCGAACCCGCCAGCTCAGGTGTACATGGCTGGTGCCTTAGCCCGTTGAGCTACAGGCATGGAGCCACTTTCTCCAATTTCAATATCAGGTGTATCCAGATCAAATAGAATGATTTTGAAATATTTCTTATTTTTCTATTCTCTATAAAATTTGTCATGAAACTGTCTTTTACTTTTATTTATATAATATTAGTTGTCTATTTTTTGAGACTTTGGGAAAAAAATAAGAAGTTAACTGATGACTTCATACTGAGCCCTTAAAGTCAAAGTATTCTATAATAGACATACTCTTATTTGACAATGTGAATGTTACTTTCTTTGCATTATTATTATTAATATTGCTTAATATTTTGGTGCAGTAATCATTGGTTTTCTTTTCTGAATGTATTTATCTTCATTCAATCTTTATGAGGTTTTTGTTTCTAGTCCTTATCTTAAACATTGTTATTATTATTAAATTTTAAACCTTTTAAATTATGTGAAGGCAAAAAGTGGAAACCTAATATACACATGTATATGTAAAAATAAAAAAAAATAAAAAATAAAAGGCTACAGGTTTATGGGTATTGATTTTGTAACCTGATACACTGCTGTATTACTTGATCATTCTAAGAGTTTCGTAGTGTTTTTCAGATATACCAATCATATCATCTGCAAAAAGTGAAAGTTTGATCTCCTCTGACCCTATATGGATACTCTTGATCACCTTTTCTTGCCTAATTGTAATGGCTAAGACTTCCATTACAATGTTGAAAAACAGTGGAGACAATGGGCAACCTTGCCTGGTTCCTGATCTGAGTGGAAATGATTTTAATTTAACTCTATTCAATACAATATTGGCTGTGGGTTTGCTATAGATGGCTTCTATCAGTTTAAGAAATGTCCTTTCTATACCAATTTTCTTAAGTGTTCTGATCATGAAGGGATGCTGGACATTATCAAAAGCTTTTTCTGCATCAATTGAGAGAATCATATGGTTTTTGTTTTTTAATTTGTTTATGTCATGAATTTTATTTATAGATTTATGTATATTGAACCAACCTTGAGAACCTGGGATAAAACCAACTTGGTCAAGGTGTATAATTTGTTTGATGTGTTGCTGGATTCTGTTTGCTATGATCTTGTTGAATGTTTTTGCATCAATATTCATTAGTGATATTGATCTCTAATTTTCTTTTTTTGTTGTTTGGTCTTTTCCTGCTTTGGGGATCAAGGTGATATTTGCTTCATAGAATATGTTGGGTAGTATTCCTTCTTTTTCTATATTTTGGAAAAGGTTAAGTAATATAGGTACTAGTTCCTTTTTAAAGGTTTGGTAGAATTCTGATGTGAAGCCATCTGGTCCTGGGATTTTCTTTTTAGGGAGATTTTGTATAGTTGTTGCTATTTCAGAACTTGACATAGGTCTATTCAACATTTCCACTTCATTCTGGCTGAGTCTTGGAAAGTGGTGTGCTTCCAAGTATTGGTCTAATTCCTTCAAATCTTCATATTTCTGAGAATAGAGTTTCTTGTAATATTCATTAAGGATTTTTTGAATTTCTGAGGAGTCTATTGCTATTTCATCTTTGCCATTTCTAATTGATGAAATTAGAGATTTTACTCTTTTTTCCTGGTTAGGGTAGCCATCTATTTTATTGACCTTTACAAAAAACCAACTTTTTGAATTATTGATCTGTTGTATCATCCTTTTGTTTTCAATTTAATTTAATTCTGCTGTAATTTTGGCTATTTCTTTTCCTCTGCTGGGTTTGGGATTGGAATGTTCTTTGTTTTTCAGTTGCTTAAGATGTCCCATTAAGTTGTTAACTTCCTCTCTTTCTATTCTCTTGAGGAAGGGTTGCAGTGCTATAAATTTCCCTCTTTGTAGTATCCCAGAGGTTCTGGTAATTCATGTCTTCATTATCATTTTATTCCAAAAATTTGGTAATTTTCTTCTTAATCATGTCTATGATGCAGCTATTATTCAGCATAAGGTTATTTAGTTTCCATGTTTTTGTATAAGTATGCAGATACTTGTTACTGAGTTCAACTTTTATTCCATGATGGTCTGAGAAGACGCAAGGAATAATTTCTATTCTTTTAAATTTCCTGAAGTTAGACTTGTGACCTAAGATCTGATCAATTTTGGAGGATGTTCTATGGGCTGATGAGAAAAATGTGTATTCAGTTTTGTTAGGATGAAATGTTTGTAGATGTCTATTAAATCCAACTGTTGAACAGTTAAGTTTAAATTTAAAATTTCTTTGCTGA
Organism: Arctocebus calabarensis; assembly: GCA_963573935.1. Classification (NCBI taxonomy): domain Eukaryota; kingdom Metazoa; phylum Chordata; class Mammalia; order Primates; family Lorisidae; genus Arctocebus; species Arctocebus calabarensis. The sequence continues at coordinate 6,474 of CAUYON010115712.1, read as the reverse complement.
GTGTCTTATTGGAGGATCTATCAACACTGCCAAAGGAGTGTTAAAATCTCCAACTGTTTTGCTGCTGGAGGAAATCAAGTTGCTCATGTCTGTTAGAGTCTCTCTTATAAATTGAGGTGCATTCTGGTTGGGTGCATAAATGTTAATAATTGAAATCTCATCATGTTGAATGTTACCCTTAACAAATATGAAGTGTCCATCCTTAGCTTTCCTTACATTTCTTGGTTTAAAGCCTATTGTATCTGTTAATAGGATTGCAACATCTGCTTTTTTTTTGCTTTCCATTTGCCTGAAATATAGATGACCATCCCTTCACGCTGAGTCTATATTCATCTTTTAAGGTAAGATGAGATTCCTCTATGCAGCAGAAATATGGCCTGAGTTTTTGTATCCAGTCAGCCAACCTGTACCTCTTTAGAGGACAATTTAAGCTATTCACATTAATTGAGAATATTGATAAGCCTGGAAGAATTTTGGGTATCGAGTTTTTCGAAAGTCCAGTGGACATTTTAACCCTTTCACCACTGTGGAAGTTGGGATTTGATCAATAATTTCTGAGTGAGTTTACTTTGGTGGTAGAGGATTGCACTGGTCATTATGGAGGATAGGTCTGTGAATATCCTGGAGAGCTGGTTTAGTTACAGCAAATTTCTTCAACATGTGAATGTTATTAAAGTATTTAATTTCTCCATCATAAACGAAACTCAGTTTAGCTGCATACAGTATCTTGGTTTGAAAGTTATTTTGTTTTAGGAGATTAAAAGTCAATGACCAGGTGGTGCCTGTGGCTCAAGGTGTAGGGTGCCAGCCCCATATACCAGAGGTGTTGGCTTCAACTCAGCCCTGGCCAAAAACTGAAAAGGAAAAAAAAAGAAAAAGAAAGAAAGAAAAAGAAGAGTCGATGACCACCCTCTTCTAGGTTGAAAGGTTTCAGCAGAGATCTGTAGTCATTCTTCTAATATTCTTCCCCTTGTATGTTATGATTTTCTTACGTCTGGCTGTTTGCAGAATTTTCTCCTTCACATTAACTTTTACAAAGTTAATTATAATGTGACTGGGAGATGTTTTATTCAGGTTGAGTCATGCTGGGGTTCTGAAACTTTCTGTTAACTGAATTTCAGAATCCCTTGGCATATTGGGGAAGTTCTCTTTGCTTATCTCTTGGAGTAGAGCATCTGGGCCTTTTGAAGCCACTTCATCATCTTCAGCAATTCCTATATGGGGATTAGTTTTCTTCATATTATCCCAGAGCTCATTGAGGGAATGATCTGTTTTTGCTTTCCACTTCTCTTCCTCTCTGAGCATTTGGGAGCATTCAAAAGCTTTGTCTTCAATGTCAGAAATCCTTTCCTCTGCCTGCTCCAGTCTGTTACTGAGGGATTCTACTTTATTTCTCAGATCTTTGAGGGCTGCAAGTTCTTGTTTCAATGTGTCAAAATCTTTGGTGATTTTGTCTTTGAATTCATTGAATTCTTGAGACAACTTTGGAATGCTCCTTGAATTTCCAATTCCAATTTTACCTCCATTCTATTAGTCTTATTTGAAATCCAAATTCTGAAGTCAATTTCTGACATCTCAGCCATTTGTGTAGGAATGGGATCTTCTGGTGTGTCCACCATGTCATTCTTTAGGGGGGAGTTGATCTACTCTGATTATTCATGTTGCTGGAGTTTTTCCACTGATTCTACCCCATAATTATTTTACACCATTGGCTAGATGAGCAGATAAGGTGAAGTTGGGTTGGGGGCTCCTGGGGCAGGGATTATCTAGCCCTTTGCCCAAGAGCTGGCACTAGTGTCTGGACTTTTTCCCCTAGAACTTTGCAAAGGACCCATACAGTGCTACAGGCTGAGACACTGGGTACCTGCTTGGTGTGGTGGGGCTAATTGGCTCTGTCTTGTTTTCATCTGGTCTGTGTCCAATCCTAGTGAATCATTAACTCTGGGTTGAAGTCTCAGCTGTGGAGAAATACCAGCAACTAAGTCATCCTGCCCCCTACGGGCAAAAACTGGAAAAGGAAAATCAAACCTTCCCACAACCACACACCCAGGGTACCACTTTGGATAGTCCTTGGGTGATTGGCTCAGGTCAAGAGTTCCAAATCAATTGTTCAAAAGGTCTTGAGCAACTAGATAGCAGGGGTCTGCTGGTAGCTCAAGTATGACTCAGTCTGGTGCTCTGTGGGGTCAGAAGGACCCACTCAGCAAATGAGTTCGTTCAGGAAGGTTAATGCCTCCTTCCCCACCTTGAACCTCTATCACACCCAATCACTGCTAACCCCTCAGGGCTGTGACCAAGTTCCCTCCAATGAGCAGATGCTATAGGAGTTTGCACCTGCCTAAGTCACACTGCGATGTATGTCTCCTCTGCCAGACTGCCACACTCTGCCACCAGCCAGCAGGGGGAGCTAAAGCCTGACAACCTCAGGTGCTAAATGGAAGCTGGGGCGATTTACTCAGTTCTAACCTTCCCCAGATTGATGTTGGTGCCACTTATATTGCCACCAGTTGCCAAGAGAGGCAGGGAGTATCTCTCCAAAATATCCCCAGGAGTATGAATCCTATTGTTCCCACTACTGCTGCTGCCACTCTGTGCCTTGGAGCACCACTTCTCCCTCTCCCTCTTGGTCCATAGTCCTCTGTTTACACCTGTGCCACAGAATCAGCACAGACCTGCAACAGCCCATGCCTTGTCCACACCTCTTGAGAAAACACCCTAGCATGTGGATTCCATGGGGGACAGGCTTCCAGACCTTGGGGTGAGAGTGGAGAGGACTGCTGGGAGTTCAGAACTGTAGGTAGAGAATATAAACAGTTTTATGCCTGGTGGGAGAGTGCCACTAGTGTCAGTGGGTCCTCTCTGGAGAAGGAGTTCCAGGTTTTGAGGGTCTCTCCCATGGGATAAAATAGGAGGACATCAGAACTCTGCTCACTTGTTTGTGTAAAGTATACCGTGAGCTGTTCTCATGAGGGGAGGGGCTCCCATCTGCATGGTAATGGATTTTGTACCTATTGTTTGTTTCTTTGGGGTTGCAGATCACATCAGCAGGGTTGATGTGCATTCTTCAACCTTCTCTCTTGGCTCAGCTCCAAACCATCAGCCTACTTGCTAAACTTCTGTCCTTTAACTATCCTTCTGGATGGGAGCCTCTGTGGAAAGCTGGCTCCAGTTAGCCATCTTTTCTCTGCCCACTCTTTTTTTTTTCCCTAGTCAGTCTAGCTACAAGTTTGTCAATTTTGATTTTGTTGTTTCTTTGTATTGTTTTTCTATTGTCTATTTTTTTCATCTCTGCTCTGGCTCTGGGCTTTTCTCTCTCTCTCTCTCCCCCCTTCCTTCTCTCTGTCTCCTCCTTTCTTCTTTTCTTTTTTGACAGAGTCTCATTCTGTCACCCTGGGTAGGGTGCTGTGGGAGTCACAGCTGATGGTAACCTCTAAGTCCTGAGTTAAGCAATCCTCTGGCCTCAGCCTTCTCAGTCACTGAGACTACAGGTCTCCACAACAATATCCAACTAGTTTTTCTATTTTAGTACAGACAGAGTCTCCTGCGCTTGCTCAGGCTGGTCTTGAACTCCTGAGCTTATGTGATTCCACCAGCCTCCACCTCCCAGAGTGCTAGAATCATAGGCATGAACCACCACACCTAATTTTTATTAAAAAATTTTTGTTTGGGCTCACTCTTTCAATCTTGCTCTCTCGCTCGCTTCCCCCGGCTCCCTTCGTCTCCCCCCCACCCCCCCGTTGCCTGCGTGCCGGAGTGTGTGCGAGGGAGGGGGAGGGCGTAGGGGGGGTGGGGGGAGGCATTCTGGTCCCTGAGAGACCTGCGGAGGGAGGCGGAGCCTGCGAGGGACTCCGGGAAGCCATGGACGTCGAGCGACTGCAGGAGGCGCTGAACGATTTTGAGAAGAGGGGGAAAAGGAAGTTTGTCCTGTCCTGGATCAGTTTCTTTGTCATGTAGCCAAGACTGGAGAAACAATAGACAGAGTCTCACTTTGGCATCACACAGCTCACAGCAACCTCCAACTCCTGAGCTTAAGCAATTCTCTTGCCTCAGCCTCCCAAGTAGCTGGGACTACGGGCGCCTGCCACAGTGCCTGGCTATTTCTTTGTTTTGCAGTATGGCCAGGACTAGGTTTGAACCCGCCACCCTCGGTATATGGGGCCGGTGCTCTACTCACTGAGCCACAGGCGCAGCTCTACCTTTGATTTATTTTTATTTATTTATTTATTTTTATTTTTTTGTAGAGACAGACTCTCACTTTATTGCCCTCAGTAGAGTGCTGTGGTGTCACATGGCTCACAGCAACCTCCAACTCCTGGGCTTAGACGATTCTCTTGCCTCAGCCTCCTGAATAGCTGGAACTACAGGCGCCCAACACAACACCCTGCTATTTTTCTGTTTTTCAGTTTGGCCGAGGCTGGGTTTGAACCCACCACCTTCCGTATGTGGGGCCGGCGCCTTGCTCACTGAGCCACAGGCACTGCCCTGATTTCTTTTTATTAACACAGACACACCTTAACTTTTGATATTGTGCAGATTCTGTTGTCCATTTATGGCTAAACCTAGCTTTGTCTACTTTGTAAGGTTTTTTTGTTTGTTTTTTGGAGACAGAGTCTCATTTTGTCACCCTTGGTAGAGTGCTATAGCATCATAGCTCACAGCAACCTCCAATTCTTGGGTTCAAGTGATTCTCTTATCTCAGCCTCCTGAACAGCTGGGACTACAGGTACCCCCCACAAGGCCCAGCTACTTTTCTTTTTTTTTCTTTTTTTGTAGAGATAGAGTCTCACTGTATTGCCCTGGCCTTACACTGCTCCCAGCAACCTCCAACTCCTAGGCTTAGGCCAGTCTCTTGCCTCAGCCTCCCAAGTAGCTGAGACTACAGGCGCCCGCCACATCGCCCGGCTATTTTTCAGTTTTGCAGTTCGTCTGAGGCTGGGTTTGAACCCACCACCTTCGGCATATGGGGCCGGCGCCCTACTCACTGAGCCACAGGTGCCGCCCATGCCCAGCTATTTTTAGGGGTGGGGTCTTACTCTGTCTCAGGCTGGTCTGGAACCTGTGAGCTCAGGCAATCCACCTGCCTCAGCCTCCCAGAGTGCTAGGATTACAGATGTGAGCCATCACCCCTGGCTTTTTTTTTTTTTGTTTTTTTGAGACAGAGCCTCAAGCTTTCACCCTGGATAGAGTGCCGTGGCCTCACAGCTCACAGCAACCTCAAATTCCTGGTCTTAAGTGATTCTCTCTCTCTCTTTTTTTTTACATTTTAAAAAATTATCTTTATTTAGGTTTCTGATTCAGCACATGTATCAAAGACTAATCAGCAATAAAGGAGTAAATAAGAAAAAAAATTTTTGTTTGTTTTTCTGATTCAATCTTTTTACTTGTCATAGGTCTATTCACATTTTCTTTTTCTGCTTGAGTCAGCTTAGGCCATTTGAGTTTTTCTAGGAATTTGCCCATTTCCTCTATGTTACCTGATTCATTGGCATGTAGTTGTTCATTATATTCTCTTATAGTCATGTTTATTTCTGTAAGACTAATGGTAATTGTTATGAGCTAAATAGTGTTCCCCCAGAAATCTTTATCAACTACTACCTCAGAATGTGATTGTTTTTGCAGATAGGTGATTAAGCTAAAATGTGGCTTTTAGGTTATGCCCTAATCTAGTCTCAAATTTTTGTGAAATTAGGACACACCAAGATAAACGAGGGGTGCACTTGCATAGAAGCACAGCCATGTGAGTAGGCAAAAAAGCAACCTCTTTCTGCAAGCTGAGAAAGAAGACCTTAGGGGAAACCAAAAGTGCTGATGCCTAGATCATGAACTACTAGTCTTCAAAACTGTGAAAAAAAATTCTGTTGTTATAGCAACTCTGGCAAATGAATACAATAATGCTTTACTTTCATGTTTGATTTTACTAATTTGAGCCTTCCTTCTTTTTTTCTTAATGAGTGTAGTTAAGAGAGAGTCAATTTCGTTCATCTTTATGAAAAACAATTTTTGGTTTTGTTGATTCTATTTTCTGATTTCCATTTCATTCTTCTCCCCTATAATCTTTTTTATTTCTTTTTTTTTCTAGCTCAGTTTGGTCCTTTTTTTCTAGTTCTTTAAGGCAAAAAGTTAGGTTATTGATTTAAGATCTTTTTGTTTTTTTAAAATATAGTCATTTGCAGCTGTAATTTTCCCCATGAGTGCTGCTTTTTATTCCAAAAAATTAAAAATTATTATCAGTTGTCTAAACATATTTTCTTTTTTTTTTTAATAATTTTATTGAATCATAATTATGTACATTGGTGCAATCACAGGGCACGATTCATATACATTCGGAAATGTTTTGATCATACTGTTACAGATATCCTTCATGGCATTTCCTTGATCACTATATAAAGACATTAATACTCTACCTTTAATAAGTTTCGCCAGTACCCTGCTAAGATGCACCGTAGGTGTGTTCCCACTAATTGCCCTCCCTCA
>CAUYON010115708.1:0-16433 GCA_963573935.1 Arctocebus calabarensis | reverse complement strand
ATAACTGCTGAGGAGACACCTGTGCCTTGGTGTTTTCTTCACTTTACACTTAGGACTAAATGTGGAACCCCCACTTCCTATGCCTAGGTCAATTTCATGTGAATTTCCTAGGCCTCAATTCCATGAATGGACTGTGTTCCCTTCATTGATACATTCATTCACCTTGCCCCCGGCGGAAGGGACTATGTTCATTCGCTTCCTGGCCAAGGAACCCATACACCTATATATACCCTGAGACTAAAAGCCTAAAGGGGGAAACAGGGAAAGACTGGAAGAGAAATGGAGAGAGCTTTTCTCTCCCTACTTGAGTTCTCTCTCTCTACCAGGAGCTTTAGTGTTTTCTGTATTCTTTTCTGTAAATAAATTCTGTCTTACCACTGGAAAAAAAAAAAAAAAGAAAATGCCATGAGGACTATGTTAAACAGTTTGATGAAAACATTTCAGATTGTATATGAAACCAACACATTGTACCCCTTGATTGCACTAATGTACGCAGCTGTGATTTAATAAAAAAAAAGAAAAAATATATGAATTGGTAAATAGATCTTGTTAAATGCAAGAAAACTAGCTAAATAAATCAGAGGACAGTCCATATCCTATTATAACTTGCTGAAGTTAGTATGTCAAATTTTTAATTAATAATACAAAGAATATTTAATAAGTATATTTTGATTACTATAATATACTTAGTATAACTTTCTGTGTAACCTGATTTTCTAACTCTTACTAGTATTTTCTAGGGGCACTCATTTTTTAACATGTTATAATATGTTTTAAGGTCCAAAATATCCATGCAATTAATATGTTTTATCAAAATTATTTACAGCTTTCTACCAAGCTTACAAAATATTTCATTTCTACTCCCTACAACCAATAAATTATCACTAACTTATGCTTATAAACACCCCCCAAAATGAAAGCAACCCTGAAAAGAAGACTGTCCCTGACCACAAAAACAAGGCATCAAAGCAAGTCAGGCTGCAGCCAGTAGCCAGAGAGTTCCATACATTTCTCATCTACATCCCCTATTGCAAAAGGAATTGGGTTGAAATTATGCAGAAGAACTTTTTAAAAAAATAACTACTAGCTTTGTAGAATATCATTGATTAGTGCACAAAGATGATAAAGGGAATTTTCTGTGTTCTTTCTTATTTGTATTTTCCTTATTTGAAGCTGCATTCTGAGCTAAGACCAACGGCATACCTAGATTATCATCTCTCCTGCTTGCATCCTCGCCTACTGCACCGTCTGCCACAGCTCATGTCTGTGTTGCAAGCAGAGACTCGGCTCTCTTTCAGTTCCCATAATAAGAGTGGACAGTCAACCCAGATAATTCAGGACAAATGTTCCACTGGGGCCCTGAAGCATCTTGCTTGTTATCCATATATCACATTAACTACATCATGGCCAAATTCCATTTTGTTCTGTCTGGTATTGGGGTAATCTTAATGTTTTATTATTAAACTGTGTAAATTCTTTTTTACCCAATTGGCTTGTCTCTAGCAGCAGAAGGTAAGCATCATTCCCTAAAGAACTTTTGTAGGATATGGGTTCCACATTGTAGGGATTAATAATAATAATTAGGCAGTGCCTGTGGCTCAGCGAATAGGGCGCTGGCCCCATATACCGAAGGTGGCGGGAAACCTGGTCTCAGCTGAACTGCGAAACAAACAAACAAACAAAAAAAAAATAGCCAGGCATTGTGGTGGGTGCCTGTAGTCCCAGCTACTCAGGAGGCTGAGGCAAGAGAATCACCTAAGACCAGGAGTTGGAGGTTGTTGTGTGAGCTGTGTGATGCCATGGCACTCTACCGAAGATGATAAAGTGAGACTCTGTCTCTACAAAAAAAATAAATAAATAAATAAATACAAATTTTAAAAAGGACGACAAACTTGCTAAGCAGCAATCACATTTCCCACTTGGCTTTATTCCTGTGACCAAATAAATAAAAACAAGATAATTATGACAAGTTGTACACACTCCTAGTTTTTAAATTGCCTCGTCAATTTTGGGTTTCTCAATCTTAGCACCATGGATATGTTAAGCCAGATATCTAGGGGCATTGTAGGGTGTTCAGCAGCCATGGCCTCTACCCACTGGATGCCAATATACCACTCCCCCAGGAGGGGACCATGAAAATGTCCCAGACATTGCCAAATGTCCTCCAGGGGAGAGGGGCAGAATCATCCCCTACTGAGAAAGAAGCATTGCAGAATTTCATACTTTTTTAGGAAAGTGTTACTTTCCAATCCCTTTCATTCACTGTTATGGATATGACCTAAGATTTTGTCTATGCAGACCCAGCCTCTATAATACTACCTTTTCTTCTATTCTAAACACAGTTAATAAACGTTATGAATTAAATAATCTGAGATATTATCACCGCACCCATCAGCCATCCTCAGACTACAAATACAAGAACTACCATTTGCCCAGAGATGGACTTTTAACACTTAACAAAGATACCAAATCCTGTGCCCCTCAGGCTATCTGGAGAGACCCCTAAACCAAGTTGAGATTGGCACTTAAATCTTCTTAATTACTAAACTTTATCAATTCTGTATTTTTAATAAGCAAGATGAATTTTACAACCAGTTTACTCGAAACATTTCTATTGCAAGAGCCTCTTGATGCATATACAATCTCAATATTGCTTGACCACACAGTGATTCGTACAGAACTCTGCTGATATGTTACCAATTGAACATAATACAGATGTTTTAGATCTGAAATGAATAATTCACACACATAATGTTTTTCTTGACCACTTAATAGAAAATGGCTTAGGTCCTAAAAGCAGATTGATTGCCATGACTTTCACACAAATCCAAATGCTGCTCTTGTTCTATCCACTTTTTAGGCCTCATTTCGAAAGTCCTGATATGTAACTTCATTTAATATCATTTGCACATCAATATCTCCAGATTGGCTCTTCAGCTCTTGACTCAGTGCTTTGCAGTGATTTTCTGACATGTGTAGGAATAATCTGAAAGCACAGTCTGTGAGCACTGACGCTGCTGGGTAACCAGGTGGACTAGAAACATGCTACAGAGAGGTAAGTGTGAGTCCAAAGGAACATGGACTTCCTGGATAGTGTTCACACCACAAATACAACAAACAGAACTTTACAAGACTCTCTAAAGAAATAGACTTTACATACTTAGCACTGTATGGAAAAACATATTAACTTTTTTTTAAATTAGAGACACAGTCTTACTTTGTCGCCCTCGGTAGAGTGCTATGGCATCACAGCTCACAGCAACCTCCAGCTCTTGGGCTTAAGCGATTCTCTTGTCTCAGCCTCCCAAGTAGATGGGATTACAGGCACCTGCCACAATACCCAGCTTTTTTTTTTTTTTTTTGCAGTTTGGCCGGGGCCGGGTTTGAACCTGCCACCCTCGGTATATGGGGCCGACGCCCTACTCACTGAGCCACAGGTGCCGCCCCCATGTTCATGTTTTGTAGAAACATATGAAGAGAGAAATGAAAGGAATAATTACAACAGATATATAAATAAGTTATGTTTATTTATTAATTTTCTTTTAAATTATTTCCCTGGGATTTGGAAGAGGCAAGTAAACAGAAGAGAGAAAGAGGTGACTCACCAATTGAGAAATATAATTATTAAAAATTTTTGAAAGACACATAACCTGGCTGGCAATCTAGCATATGGAAATTAAGCTGAGGTGCCTTTTTTTGTTTTGTATCTATTAAATTAGAAAGAATATTTTCAACTTGCAATATCAAGTAATGATGATAGTTTCTCTGTAACTTTCATACGTTATCCAGTAATTACTAATTATTTCTTTTGGAAAACAGATTAAGAATTGTTTATAGAGCACAATATAACAATCTTTCAGTTTTCGAATATGCATGTGCAATTCAATCTGATAGTTCTGCAGTACTGAAATTTATCTTAAAGAATGTATTCCTAAAACTAGGATTTCTAGTCAGGTATGTCTTACCTTAATCTTTAAAGCATCGTAGCAATTTATTTATCAAGAAACACTATTAGAAATCTATATTAAATAAATAAAATCTAAGATCTAGGAAAACTGAATGATAATATAAACCCTAATGTTTACCAAGAAACAATCTAAAAAAAAGTCAGGATTCCTACAATGTGGAAATGTTTATGTAAATTACTGAACACCCACTTAATGCAGTATAATACAGCCACTAAAATATACTTGGAAAATATAATACATGAAATATAAAATTGCAATGAAAATAAATAATAAAAGAAGAATATTTAGAAGAAAAAGGAATAGAAGTGCCATCACAGCCCGGATGCGTGCCTTTCCAACACAGATTGCACTCGATAAGGACTCAAGAAGGCACAGGAAGAATTTCAACCATTTGGTATCTGAAAGACTTGCTCTGTTAAAAACAGACTGATACATTTTTGCTCCCTTGGGTGAGAATTTCAATACTAAGGCAGGAACAAGGAGAATGACTCACTCTCCAGCAGGATATAATATAATACATTAAGTGGTTTACATTTTGCAAAGCAAACTCCTTCACATTCAGGGTTTCATCTCGATTTTGGTGAAACTCATTAGTGAGGAACTGTTTCACAATATGCAATTGATAGTGATCCTTGTAGGGTAGGGGTTGTGTCATTGTAGGGGTCACAATAGTTAAGGAAGGGGAAATCTAGGCCTAAAATCTTATGTTTTGCCACACCTTGTAAAGGGGGCTTCCCACAAGCTCGGTGTAACCAGGTAAGATGAGATGGTTAGAGAGATGTGGGTGGGTGGGGTCTACAAAATTAAATTCTAATTATGAAATTATCACAAGGGAGCATTTTAAAAATCATGGTGACTGCTCACTGTGGCTAATGCATTCAGAATTTTTAAGTATACTAGCAAATGGCAAAGGAAGGACAGAGAAAAGATGAGAACAAAAGGAAGACAAGAATGAAGTTAGTAAGAGTCGATCCTAAAATGAGTTGATGTCTGTTCTAACACTAAGGATTAAAGAGGATTAAAAACCACAGAAAGAAAAAGGTCACTTTTCAGGTCACATGGTATAATTTTTTTTTTTTTTCAGAAAGGAAAACAGAGGCCTGGTTTATGAAATTAAAATGGCTTAATTCCTCCTGGTTGCAGGTGGGATAAGATTTCTAACCTATAGGGAATAAATCTACTCTTGGGTAATGGTGAACAAGGGTGGGGTGGGGAGTGTTTAAAAGTCAGGAAGGTTGGGGATCTGGACATTTCCTTTCTTGGGTTGGACGTCTGTTGTAAGGTGGGGGTTTGGTCCATTTACATTTCTCAGGTATGACATCTGGTGAAGTAGGATAGGGGGTTGACCCATTCACCTTTCTTAAGTGGGTCATCTGGTGGGAGAAGGTAAGGGGTTGATTCTTTTAGGCAGGCCCACCCTATTTGGGCGGGGTTTGACTCTATCAATAATGTAAATTTGATGGAAAGTTAGCATTTGGAAAAATGAGAAAGAAACTGAAAATTGAGGATTTGATTGCAAGACCTGGAAGAGTTAGGCCGAGGAAACAAAGGAGGTACATTTACACTCTGCTTGCCATACTTTTGGAAAATGTAGGGGGAAACCAGTCCTCCTATAGAGTGTTAAAATATATGGGAGGGAATTAGGCTGAAAGGGATCCAGAGCCTTGCATTCCTACGTTATAAAAGCAAAATCCAACTCAAATTTATTCTTATAACTTGCAAGAGTTGATACAGGATTCCACTACTTAGGCCTAGACAGGGAGACCCCATTCTCTAGGCCCAGGTGAGCTCGGAGGTCAGATCCCCATTTCCAGGCACAAGCAGACTGCCTTTCTCCGGACACATCCTCTGGGCTCTGATAAGATCAAGAACAAAGCAGCCTGAGATGGTTTTTTGAGTGGTTTCACCTTGAGTAGGAGCACACACCCTACTCCCTTCTCAGAGACAAAGACTGTAAAGGACCTGATAATCTCTCCCTAGTGGAGGAGGAACTACATTCATTCTTTTGTAAATGCACTCACTAACTTTGAAAAGATGTTTTTCCGTCTACCAACTGCCAGCTACATGTAATCCTCAAGACCTAAGACTCCTAGATAAAGAACTCAAATAGAGACTCTCCAGTTAGTTCAGTTCTTTTCCCTTCCAGGAGTTCTAGTGCTTTTTAGTTATGTATTCCTTTCTAACTTCTAATAAAAATCCTATCTTACCACTGATCTGTGGTCCATTGGTTCATTCTTCAAATCCCTGAGACCAAGGACCTACTGAAGAGTGAAATTCTGGTATCAGAATGGTTGGTCTTTAGAGTGAATCATACAAAAATTAAAGGGGCGATGGGTGGGAGAGTGCAGTGCTCTCACCTAAGAGGCACAATGTAAAACTATATGGCACACCTCCCAGGTCAGGGGCACATCTACAACAGGAACTTGAACACATAAATACAAACCATGTAACTTACACATTTCTACCATCATATTAATCTGAAATTTACAAAGAAAGAGACGCAAAAATAGAACAACCGGTAAGTATTTTCATTGTTTAAATATCTATTTTGGAGTCACTGTCTCACTCTATTGCCCCAGACTAGATTGTAGGAATGTCATAATTCACAGCAACATCAAACTCCTGGACTCAAGCAATCATCATGGCTCAGCCTCCCAAGTAGCTGGGACTACAGTCCCCCCACCCCCCAACAACACTTGGCTGACTTTTTTATTCTTAGTAGAGACAGGGTCTTGTTCTTGCTCAGGCTGATCTCCAATTCCTGAGCTAAAGCAATCCACCCACCTGAACCTCTCAGAGAGACAGGGTGGTAGACATGAGCTTTGGCACTTGGCCTCTTCAAATATATGAAAACATCACTTTCATTTCTTAAAAAGGATATCTACATATCTGTGTATAGATATGTACATACAACCATATATACACATGCACACACAAATTCATCATTTTCCAGGAAGGACTAAAATCTCTCAATCTGCCTCCTTTCTCTTGCCTCCAGCTCCCTCACCTCTAGAATTTCTGTTTTTGAAAGGGGAGCACTCGACCGCCATAAACCTCACAGAACACCAAGGCTTGTACGAAAGATCCTTACTGCCGGGGGATGCTGCAGAGCAGCATTAAGGAGGAGAGAAGAGAGAGAGAGAAATGGGGGAAGAGAGGAGAGAAGGTAGAGAGAAGAGAGACAGAGTCAGAGAGACATGAGACACATGGTGGGGAGACAGAGAAAAGACAGCAAAAGACAAGGGCACCTTATATACATTTGGTTAAGGGAGGTGATAGGATGGTAGAATAGCCAATAAGGAGTTACTGCTCGACAAGAGCCTTAGGGGGCGGGCCATAAGTTTGAAATTTTCAGTGGGTAATTGGGATAGGGAGATGAAGTTTTACAATTATCTAACATTCCTACCTTCTTGATATGTTAAAAATAGAGGGTTGGCTTGGGATAGGGGATGCTGAGTTCTCTCTTCTATAGTTTCTTCCTGCTGAGAGGGGCACGTAGTTTTTAACTGGCCAACTAGAGGGTGATTATGATTTTTCGTTGGGAGGATGTAAGATTTTGCTTTAGATTGTCCTTTTAGCGGTGGCTGTCTAGAAGTGGTGTTCAGGGAAGTCTTATGGCCTGGAGTAGAGTTCATTCATGAAGAACAGTTTCTTGTTCTTCAACAAGGTTGGGAGCTGTATTTGGGGTGCAGGTTTGGAGCATCAGCTGAGTAGTTACCTGTTGAGACAAGTTTGGATGAGGTCAGTGTAGTTGGTGTTGAGTGTTGGTTATAGTGCCTTGGAGGATGGACACAAGCCAATATGGTGGTGAATGCTGGCAGTGTGAGAAGATAGGGAGGGTCTCCAGTAGCTAAAACCCTGTAGAACGGGTGGAAGCTACCTTTTGGGGATCTCCCTAATTAGATCCTGCTTCTGACATCAGGTGAAAGGGGGTCACTCGACCAGCATAAACCTCACAGAACACCAAGGCTTGTACAAAAGGTCTTTATTGGCGAGGGATGCCGCAGAGCAGCATTAAGGAGGAGAGAAAAGAGAGAGACACGAGACACATGGGGAAGAGAGAGGGAGAGAGAGAAAAGAGAGTCACATGGTATAATTTTAACATATATCAATCAGAAAGCATTTCCCTCCCTCCCTCCCTTCTTTCTTTACTTCTTTCTCTCCCCCCTTCCTTTTTCCTTTTTTAGCTTAAGTTTTCCATCAAGAAGAATTTTCAAACCATAAAAGATGAGATAAACATAAGAAGGAAAATGAAGCCCAAGATCTCATAAGAGCATTTGAACACTTCTCTATGTCTGGAGATCATGGCACCGGCACACCCAAAAGCTTTTTAGAAACACTGTCTCGGACCCTACCCTAGACCTCTAGAATTAAGATCTGCAGTTTAACAAAACCCCCAGGTAGGGCAGTGCCTGTGACTCAAAGGAGTAGGGCGCTGGCCCCATATGCCAGAGGTGGTGGGTTCAAACCCAGCCCTGGCGAAAAACTGCAAAAAAAAAAAAAAAAAACCCAGGTAATTAATATTTTGAGAAGCACTGGACTAAACAACTGAAATCTTCAGACTCTGGTGAAATAAACCAAGTTGCAGATAGGATTGCTTTAATTGCTTAGATATGAGAATATGGCAGAGAAACCTAGATACAGGTAAATATCCCTACTTACCAAGAAATGTACATTAAAAAACACAGATTAATGATATTTTATAAGTTTACAGAAAGAAAAATTTTTAGGGGTTTAAAATAATATGACCTTTCTGGAAAGCGGTTTGGCAATAGATGTATTCTATTTAAGTTAATACCAATGGTTGAGCTCTACGAATATAAACTAAGAAAATAATATGAATTGAAAAAAACTAACAAAACTTCTGTATGTTCAAAGATATTCATTGTTTAAAATAATAAAAATTTGGAAGCCCTTTAATGTTTAGGAATGGAGAAGTCATTAAGTAAAGTATAACACATGCCAGTGTGATATTTACAAAGAGTTTTCTTCTTAATGTAGAAAAATACCTGAATACTTGAATGCACATATTAGAATGTCAAGTTAATAAATAAAAGCAGGTATAAAATTGTATGCTCCAAAAGATTAAGAATGATTTTTTTCCTTTATATTGTATGGTATTTTCTTTTCTTTTCTTTTCTTTTTTTTTGTATGCTATTTTCTATAAGGAACATGCCTTACTATCGTAACCATAGGAAAATAAATATTTAAAAATCGATGGATCATATAGGAAAGTCTGAAAATATATATCAAACTGTTAGCTGTTGTTCACCCTGTATCTGGTAGGATAATGAAGGCTTTTTCCCGCATATTTCTCTCTATTTTGCTTGTATTTATAGGCTGTCTAATAAATATTAGTAACTAATATCCATTTTATAATAGAAAATACCCTCTTTAAAAGGGAAGCCATAATATTGTATATAAATTATCCCAAATACTTAACAGTTGTGGAAGAATTTTTAGCTTGGTATTTGAAGGGGACCTTTTACTTAGAGTGCATTCATTTTGGCACAGTATCTAGCTCAATAAATTCTTGTGCAGCAATGGATATTTAATTAAGGCTATTATAATCAGAGAAGCACATAAAGCAAAGAAATTTTTAGATGATTAAAAGAACTCATCCAAAAACTATGGATAAATGGACTCAGGTCAAACTGAAGGGAGGGTTTCTAATATCATACTTAGTTGTGCTTGGCTGATGACAGGAGGCATTTTTAGCTAAAAGGGTTGTGATGAAGTAGCACTGGGAAAGCCAGCAAGAGGCTCTGTGACAGAATGGAAGTATTAAAAACCTTCCAATAAATGGATCACATTAAATACAATAGACAAATAAAATAAATGTTTTAAAACATGATATTCACAAAGAGAACATCAATAGATTTATCTACTTAGACATTGAAAACCTTGATGTCAAATACTGTCACAAACCAAAACCGCAAACAGGAAGTATGTATGTTGGGCAGGGCGGGGGGTAGGGGGGGGTGATGATATGTGCTACAACTTGGCTTGAGCTAATTCTTAATAGATGAAGAAATCTGCAATAAACATTAACCACCTTTTCTGATCCTACGTCATACCTCATCCAAATAATGATTTCCCTACTCTGCTCCAATGTTGGAAGATGTCTGGAGCTTGGGAATTGCATGAAATGAAAATACATATAACAGGACTTTCTATGGCTTCTAGGAAGGATTTTGCAAGTGACCTGAAGAAGAAACTTCAGGAATGTGAATTATGTGCCTATTAACATGATATGCAAATGCTGTGACACTCATTCATGACAAAGGGTAGTGACAATGCTGAGTACATGCTTTGGCCATCAAACACAGTTGATAACTGGTTATAGGAAGAAACAGCCTGTTCAATTTGAAAAATGACTGTTATGTTAGAATACACCAAGTTTATGGGACAAGTGGACATTGCTGATCAGGACTGTGGATGTTACGGATTTAGAAGGAAGTCCTACAAATGATAAAAAAAATTCTTCTTCTGGCTGATGGAAGTTGCTGTTGTGAACAGCTCCATCCTTTATTCATTAGATAAGAAGAGAGGAGAAGAGAGCAGACACACCTTTCTTACAGGAGAAATCTCATCACCCAGTTTGTGAGCAATGTGAGGAACAGAAATTCAAGAGAGAGGGAAGATCATCTTCTGACCTTGAGGAAAGGCTAAATGGGAAGATGCGTTTTATAATGCAAAATGAAAAAAATCCAGCAAAGAATCCCATAGTTTGCAGCAAAAAGAATGAGAAAGGTAGAAGGATAGAAACCATTTTCTATTGCAAGAGGATGTCTGGACTTCATCCTGGAGATTGTTTCAAGAAGTATCACACTCGAAAAATTTACAAACAAAAATAAAGAAAAGCACTTTAATTATTTTATGTGACCTAAAATAGACCATAAAGTCATCAGGTGAGTTCATATTTATATTTTTCACTTTTAAAACTATAGGATACACTCTGGGAGGCTGAGGTGGGCAGATTGCTTATGCTCAGGAGTTCAAGACCAGCCTTAGCAAGAATGAGACTCCATCTCTACTAAAGATGAAAAACTGAGGTAAGAGGATCTCTTGAGCCAAGAGTCTGAGGTTGCTGTGAGCTATGATGCTCTGGCACTCTACCTAGGGCAACAGAGTGAAACTCTGTCACAAAAATAAAAATAAAACTATAGGATAATTACAAGTAATCCACCAATTTCTTTTCTGCCCCAAATAAATAAGAGGAGTATGTAAGTGGCAAAAAAATAATAATAAATTGGAAAAGATTTTAATATCCAAAGTAGAATAAGCCAAGGACACAAACAAATAATTTACATATGTAAGAATTGCTAGGCCAGGTGCAGTGGCTCACGCCTATAATCCTAAGACTTGGGAAGCTAAGGTGGATGGATTGCCTGAGTTCACAGGTTTGAGACCAGCCTGACCCAGAGTGAGACCTCATCTCTAAAAACAAATGAGTGTTGTGGCGGGCACCTGTAGTCCCAGCTACTTGGGAGACTGAGGCAAAAGAATCACTTGAGCCCAGAATTTGAGGTTGCTACGAGCTGTGATGCCCTGGCACTCTACCAAGGGTGACTAAGTGAAACTCTGTCTCAAAAAAAAAAAAAAGAAGAATTACTGGGGATGGCGCCTGTGGCTCATCAAGTGGGGTGCTGGCCCCATAAGCCAAGGGTGGCGGGTTCAAACCTGGCCTCCGCAGAATTGCAAAGCAGAAAAATAGCCACGCATTGTGGCCCGTGGTCCCAGCTACTCAGGAGGCTGAGGCAGGACAATCGCCTAAGCCCAGGCGTTGGAGGTTGTTGTGAGCTGTGTGATGCCAGGGCACTCTACTGAGGGCGCTAAGGTGAGACTCTGTCTCTACAAAAAAAAAAAAAAAAAGGAATTACTAAGAAAAGTATTCAAACTCATGAAAAATTGTTTAAAATGTAAATTAAAATGGACTAACTTTTTTTCACATTCAAGAAAAGGGAAAATATAAAACAAGCAATTTGAAGAGATGTTCATACTTTTTAAATAATGATGATGAAGAAGTTAAAATAATCCCCAAACCTATCAATAAGAGAATAACTAAGTAGGTTATGGTACATTAAATATCGTTGCATCATGCAGATACTAAAGATCATTTCAAACAAATTTTAATTTTTAAGAACTACGTAAATATGCTTGTTTCATATTTAAGTTAACATCATACAGAAAACTCTAGGTATGATATAATTCCATGCACTGCTGTGATGGATTGAATGGTTGTGTGCTGCCCCAGCCAAACAAAGTCGTGTGTTAAAGTCCTAATCCCTGTTGTGGTGCTATTTAAAGGTAGGACATTTGGGAAGTTATTAGGATTAGGTGAGGTTTTCACAGTAGAACCCCATGATGGGTTCTCCTAGGAAGAGGAAGAGACCAGAGCTCTCTCTCTGCCATGTGAGAACACAAAAATAAGGCTGCTGTCTGCAAACCAGCGAGCTTCCTCCCCAGGAACCCCATCTGCCAGCAGCTTCCGGAACCAAGAGAAATCAACGTGTATTGTTTACGCCCCCCGGTTGATGGCATTTTGTCATAGCAGCCCAGGATAAAACAAATGCACTTATAAACACAAAAAAGAAAAAAGGAAAGTGAGTGAAAAACAGATTTCTCTGGATTATAGGGGATTTTTCTTCTTCAGAATTTTTTTTTTTTCAGTGAGAATATCTTTCTAGAATCAGAAAAAAGGACAGGCTAGTCAAACACAAATAATAATAAAAATAGCAACTGCTATTTATTGAGCATTTACTCTGTGCCTGAGACGGAGGTGCTTTGGATGAATCTTCCTCCTCACAAAAGCTCTCTCGAGTTGCATCGTCCCCACTGTACAGATTTCTGACCACTTCTCTATGACATTTTGTTTCCATGAAACAAATTTGATTCTCCAGATATGTGTTTTATGGCTAATATCTGTAGCAGCGCCTTACGAAAGTGTGGCAAATGAATAGATTTTAATCAAACGTGTGGGATTCAGTCGAGGGACCTATCAGACCCTTCGTTTATGTACAAAAACTAAGGATCAGCAGTGTGAGGAGAGCGGGCGTGGCCCTGCCTTTGTGCTCAGCCAGCCGTGGGTGCCCGGAAGGAAGGAGGCTCCACACATTTGGACGTGTTCTTTGATCACCTGACGAAAACGCTGAGAAAGTGCATTTTCCTCAGAGTGAAAAATATGATGACTTTTCTTATGCGGTTGCTTCTCCTTTGAAACCGCTTTAAAACTGCTTAGAAACTGGAATCAAGATCTCATTTATTATCTGTGGCTTCACATTACAAAATCACTGTGAACTTCAGAGCCAAATGTTTTTTCTTTGAATTTTTCCATTAAAGGAAGATTTTTCTTAGAAGCAGACCAAGAGCTCTTAATTCTTTGCCAGGGACAAGAAAGACAAGAGACAGTCACCAGCTCAATGTCACATCTAGTTCTGAAGCTTTGTCAAGAGAAGAGGGGATATTTTTCTTTCAATATCAAAAAAGGAAGGAAATAGGAAATTCTCTTCAGCATTCTCTGTCACCTAGAAAGGAGACAAAATAAGTGTGACAGTTATGAATCTCAAGTGTAGTTGTATAAGAAATATCACTTCACTTTCTCCATTTTCTATACATCAACTTCATATGTGACTCTGAGGCCATATATTTCAGGCTGGCAGGATATGGATTTTTGAACTTCACGAATTTAAAAATTTTTTAAACTTGGGTTTAATTTGTTCTTTGTGAAGCATCTTTGAAGGCATTTTCTAGCCTGTATTTGTGAGAGAGAGAGAGAGCGAGAGAGAGAGAGAGAGAGATCGTTCTAGACCACTGGCATACAGAGCAGTCCCAAGGTACATGTGTGTTTGTGCCAGGGGTGTCAATATGGCCCCATGTCTGCAGCTTCTGTGCTGTGCTTCCCAGGAGGGTATCTTTGGAGAGATGGTAACCCTCATCTAGATCTTCAGGTCCCACCAGACCTCATCACTCAGAACCTACCATTTAGCTACCCCACCCTCACCCCGGGTGTTTATCTCTGCTACTCACCAGCTGGGTGAAGTCATTCTCTGTTTTGACATGGGCTTTAATGGTGAAGTCTTCTCTGTTTTGAGATGGGCTTTTCTTCCTCCTGTGTCCTCTGTCCTTTTGCAGACACTCTTCATTGGTTTTTAACACAAGTCACAGACTACATTTTTTTCATGTTCCTTTTACACAAGAAAGTTCAAAGAGGCCCACCTGCTGCTACCTTGAGGAGGAATGCAAAGCAGAAAATGCAGGTGGAAAGATAGTCCCACCACCTGCGGGACAAAGACCTTTAGGGTTTGGAAGTCTCAGTATGATTTTAAGAAGTCCCAGTTTGTGTGTGGCCTGGAGGACTGCACGCTAACCTTGCAGAGCTTCCCCGCTGGCATCTTAATGGAGGAACCAGTGAAAGGCCAGGGTAGCCCTAGCAGGTAGAGACCAGGCCAATAATATTTACTGAATAGATCTCCTTACTTCCTTTGGCTTGTTTTTATTCTCCATTTGGATTTAACAGAACAGGTGTCGTAAACTGACTCACCACAAATATGTTTTGTTTGGTTCACATTTTCTTTTGTATTCCCTCTGTCCCTGTCTCCCTGCCTTCCTTCCTCCTTCCTTTGTTATTATTTCTTATGTCATTTTTCTTTTAAGTTTTGAATTGTCTATGTCTGGTATCTGTTCCCCAGGTGCCCTTGGTTCCCATTTCTCTCCACTGTCCTAAAACAAGATGTTTCTTACTCGAACATCTCCACTTGGCCCCTGATGACATCTGAGTTTTCACTCCTTGACATTCTTGATTTTTATTTATTTTTCATATATATATTATTTAATTAATTAATTAAATCATAACTGTGTACATTGATGTATTTATGGGGCACAGCATACTGATTTGATATACAATGTGGTTAACACATCCATCATCTTGCTTAGTTATTTGTTGTGGTAAGACAATTATACTCTTTTCTTAATAGTTTTAAAATGTGCCATTGCATTATGCACATTAGGTGAGGTCCCCCCAAATACCCTCCTTTCTCCCACTTCCTCCCTCCCCTCCCATCTCTCTCCTTTTCCCTTATACTTTCTGGACTATCGTTATGTGTTAGCATTTGTATGAATGTGTGGGTGATTACATATTGATTTCATAGTAGTATTGAGTATGTTGAATATTGTTTTTTTCCTCATTCTCGAGATACTTTACTAAGAAGAATATTGGAATTCTAACACCATCCAGGTAAACATAAAAGATGTGAAGTCTTCATCTTTTTTTATGGTTGCATAGTGTTCCATGGTGTACATATACCACAATTTGTTAATCCATTCATGGGTCGATGAACACCTAGGCTGTTTCCATGTCTTGGCAATTATGAATTGGGCCGCAATAAACATTCCGGTACAAATGTCTTTGTTGTAAAATGATTTTTGATCATTTGGGTATATACCTAGTAGAAGGATTGCAGGATCGAATGGTAGGTCTACTTTTAGTTCCTTGAGTATTCTCCAAACTTCTTTCCAAAAAGGTCATATTAGCTTGCATACTCACCAGCAGTTTAGAAGTATTCCCTTCTCTCTGCACCCATGCCAACATCTGTAGTTTTGGGATTTTGTGATGTGGGCTAATCTTACTGGAGTTAGATGCATTAGTTGCCTCAAAGTGTTTTTCTTTTTTTTTTTTAATTTTATTAAATCATAATTATGTACATTAGTGCAATCATGGGGCACAATGTGCTGACTTCATATACAATCTGAAATATTTTCATTGAACTGTTAAAAATAGCCTTCATGGCATTTTCTTAATCACTATATGAAGACATTGGTATTCTACATTTAGTAAGTTTTACCCGTACCCTTCTAAGATGAACCATAGGTGTGGCCCCACCAATTGTCCTCCCTCCACCCATCCTCCCCCCTCCCCTCCCCTCCCTTGCCCTTTTCCCCATATTCTTGTGCTATAATTGGGTTTTAGCCTTTATATGAAAGCTATAAATTAGCTTCATATTAGGGCTGAGTACATTGGATACTTTTTCTTCCATTCTTGAGATACTTTGCTAAGAAGAATGTGTTCTAGCTCCATCCATGTAAATACAAAAGAGGTAAAGTCTCCATCTTTCTTTAAGGCTGCATAGTATTCCATGGTATACATGTACCACAATTTATTAATCCATTCATGGGTCTATGGCCACTTGGGCTTCTTCCACGACTTAGCAATTATGAATTGGGCTGCAATAAACATTCTGGTACAAATATCTTTATTATGTGATTTTTGGTCTTCTGGATATATACCTAATAAAGGAATTATAGGATCGAATGGCAGATCTACTTTTAGATCTCTCAGTATTCTCCAAATATCTTTCCAAAAGGAATGTATTAGTTTGCATTCCCAACAACAATGTAGAAGTGTTCCCTTTTCTCCACATCCATGCCAACATCTCTGGTTTTGGGATTTTGTTATGTGGGCTAATC
>CAUYON010115707.1:0-13992 GCA_963573935.1 Arctocebus calabarensis | reverse complement strand
GTGGGGGAGAGACCTCCAAACCTCAGGGTGAGAGTGGAGGGGAGTGCCGGGAGTTCCAACTTGCAGGTAGAAAATATATACAGTTTTATACAGCTTTATGCCTGGCAGGAGAGTGCCGCAGCACAGGGGAAGGAGGTCCGGTTTTTAGAGGGTCTCTCCTGTGGGGTAGAGTGGGAGGACATCTGAACTCTGCTCGCTTGTTTGTATGGATACTGCGAGCTGTTCTCTTGGGGGAGGGGACTCCCCGTCTGCTTGGTGATGTGCTCTGTACCTTTTATTTGTATCCTTGGGGTTGCAGGTCTCTCCAACAGGGTTGATGTGCGTTCCTCAACCTTGTCTCTTGGCTCAGCTCCAAACCGTTGGCTTTCTCGCTAAATTTCTGTCCTTTAACTCTCCTTCTGGACAGGAGCATCTGCAGAAACTTGGCTACAGACCGCCATCTTGGCTTCTCCATCAACAAACATTTATTTTTCAATTGCCATGTATTAGTCACTGGTAAGGGGAATTTAAAATACGAGTAAGATTTAGCCTCTGCCTTATTATGGATTTAGGCAGTCATATACACACTAGCTATGGCACCTGTAATGATTACTCCACATGATTGAACAAGCCCTGGGAAATATAGCTGTGTGAAGAGTAAGGCTTCAAAATAAAAATGGTATTTCTCTCCCGGAGTCTTGATGCTTTCATCTGTAGAATGAGGGGTTTGGAGCCAGGAGTGACTTCTGGCTTTAGCATTCTATATATCTCATTCCATTGTTTTCTATAGGGTCGTCCTTGGAAAGGTAAGCAGTTCTGGGTTCCTAGGAGAGCCTGATCCAGGACCCACATTGGATGGCTGCTTTCAAAGGCCTCTTCTACTTTCCAGAGGTAGCTAGCCTACTTACACCTTTTTCTATGCTTGTGTTTGGCAAGAGACACCCACTCAGTTACAAGTTCAGCTCCTATTTCCTTTCCACTTTTTGCTTCTTTCTTCTTTCAATGCTTCCCAATCTTGGTTGGTGGCAGATGTTACCTGCCTCAGCCATCCTCACCTCAAATTTCCCAGGATAGTCCTCAAGGTCAGGATTTGAGGCTAGGTTGGTCCTAGCACAGCTCTTTGCATAGAATTGTTCAATTAATATGCATGAATGAATAGCAGTTTTCTACTTTGGAATTTCTTTGCATGTAATTTTAAAGTGCCTGTATTAGTTTTCTATTGGTGGTGTAACAAATTACTACAAATAGTGCTTTAAATTTTTTTTATCTTATTATTAGATTTATGCATTAAATTTTGTCATCTTACATTTTTGGAGATCAGAAGTCTTAAACAGGTCTCACGGGGCTAAATTCAAGGGGTTGAAAGGGCTTCCTTTCTGGAAGCCCGGGGGAGAATTCATTTCTTTCTTGGTGTGTTCATTTTTGTCCTTTCCCGTTTCTAGACGCAGCCTGCCTGTTTGCTAGTGGTCTTCTTCCATCTTTGAAGTCAGTGTAGATTGCCAAATCTTTCCCACATTTCATCATTCTGACACTGACTGTTTGGTCTCCCTCTTCCATCTTTTCTGAACCCTTTTGATTACATTGGGAGAATCTGAATAATCCAGAATTATCTCCCTACTTTTTTTTTCCCCTGAGACAGAGTCTCTCTTTGTCACCCTTGGTAGAGTGCCCTGGCGTCATAGCTCACAGCAATATTAAACTCCTGGGTTCAAAGGATTCTCTTGTCTCAGCCTTTCGAGTAGCTGGGACTACAGGTGCCCACTACAATGCCTGGCTATTTTTAGAGATGAGGTCTCACTTTGGCTCAGGCTGGTCTCAAACCCACGAGCTCAGGCAATTCACCTGCCTCAGCTCCCCACAGTGCTAGGATTACAGGTGTGAGCCACCACACCAAACCCTCCCTACATTTTTTTTTTTTTAAGATATGGGGTCTTGCTTGGTTACCCAGTCTGGAGTGCAGTGGTCTGATCATAGTTCACTGAAACCTTGAATTCCAGGCTCAACTATCCCCCCTGACTCAGCTTCCTGCATGTGTGGCTAAGATTTAATATTTTTTTTGTAGAGACAGTGTCTCACTTTATCGCCCTTGGTAGAGTGCCATGGTGTCACACAGCTCACAGCAACCTCCAGCTCCTGGGCTTAGGCGATTCTCTTGCCTCAGCCTCCTGAGTAGCTGGGACTATAGGTGCCTGCCACAATGCCTGGCTACTTTTCTGTTTTGCAGTTTGGCCGGGGCCGGGCTTGAACCCGCCACCTTTGGTATATGGGGCCGGCACCCTACTTGATGAGCCACAGGCACTGCCCTAATTTTTTTTTTAGAGATGTAGATTTGCTATGTTGCCAAAATTAGTCTCAAACTCTTAGGTTCAAGCAATCCTCCTGCCTTGTCCTCCTAAAGTTCTGGGATTACAAGCATAAGCCACTGCACCTGGCCCCACCTCCTTATCTTAAGGTCTGTAGGTCAGCAACCTTAATTCCATTTCTTCACGTAATATAACTTATTTCCTGGGATTTAAACAAGGACTTTTTTTGGAAGTCCATAACTGAATTCTGCCTACCACAGTGCCAAGTAACTTCTCTTCAGGATTCTGAGTATTCAACCATCTATCTGTGCACTCAGATGGCATTTGCTGGGGGTTGGGCTCCTACCATGTTCCATGCATTTGATAGGTGCTGGGAAATCAAAGAAGCAAGCACCGTACATAGTCTGGGAGGAGGCAAGAATGAAAAATTGCAATGCAATCTGACCATCACGTGTGTGTACAGAGGGGACTATGAGGTCATGGGGTAGGGGGGAGGGCACCAGACCCAGAATAGAGAAGGAGGTAGCATCTGACCTGAGCTTTAGGGAGGCTGGGACTAGGGATGGAGGGCTATGCCAAGGGAAGAGCATTTGCAAAGGCCCGGGCAGCAGGGAGTTAAGATAGCCCAAACCGATGGAGCATAATATGCTCTCCCCACACTCTCCCTGCACTCTCTTTAAGGAACAGAGTTAAGACTGGGTAGGGTAAAAGCTGGAGATTATGGCAGCCCTTGTGTGCAAGTTAACAAGCTGGATTTTATGCTATAGCCACTGGGAAGTGACTGAAGAATTTCAAACCGAGGAGAAGCGCTGGGCGGGTGTGCTACCTGTGCATGAGGACCTCCCAGGGACCTTACTTGGCAGATGTCATGGCATCCTTCCTTCCAGGGTACACATTTGATCTACCTTTTTCTAATGTCAGCACAGTGAAGCCACTTTCTCCCTTGTTGCCAGCCTCCCAAAGCCTGCATTGCCCCTGTTGGCTAAGGCTGCCCTGAGGTCCTCCAAGGTCACTTGGCAGCATCTCTTCCCAAGCCTGGGATCTGGCCCTGATTACCTCCCCACTTTAGATCTCTTTTCCCCTGAGCCATCTTCATTAGAGGACTAATTAGGACAACATCAATGATCTGTAAGTGCATTTGTATGAGATGAATGCTTATCTCAGCAGAGTTTTTGCTTCCTTGAAAGCAGTAGGATAAGTGATTATGAAACAGCTGTGGGGTGGTGGCAAAATCTGTGGTTTTAGTTAGATCTGAATTCCAGATCCGTGATTTAATAGGTTTTAGACTTGGGGGAAGTCACATCATTCCTTTCAGTCTCAATTTCATAATCCATAGAACGGGGGCTGTATTGGTCAAGGTAGGTTAGCTGCTGTGACCAAAATCTGAGCAGTTTAACACAGTAAAAATTTACATCTTGTTTACGTAACAGTCCGACATGGGTGTTCCTCATCTTTTGCATCGCTGTCTTCTGGCCATGACTCAGGGACCCAGGATCCTTCCACATTGTGGGTCTGTCAACCCCTCTCTCTGCACTGTTCCCAGAATCCTCCCCGGTTGGCCAAAAGAAGAGGAAAGGAGAGAAAATGTTAAGGTTTATGTAATTTTATGGGTCAGATATCCCTTTTGCCCACAATCATGTGACTGTATCTAATTCATTGCAAGAGAAGCTGTGGGCTGTAGTCCTATTGTGGGCCCAGGAGGAAAAAGAAATGGTTTGCAGACACCTGGTCAGTCTGCCCAACTATCCAACTATGAAAATAATGTTTGTAGGATTCAATTAGATAAGTAAGTGCTAATGTTTTGAGCAGTGCCTTGTGTGCAGTAAGTGTTCATGTGCGTGCGTGTGTGTGTGTGTGTGTGTTTACCTTGCAAAGAGTGCCTCAGAGAACAGCATAAGCTTCATGGAGGAAATGGAGATTGTGGGTTGTGAGAGCGGTCTTCCTCAATTTTTTTTCCTTTTAAAGAGTGTATCAGGAAAAATACTCAGTAAGAAATAGTCCATTAGTATCAGTAAAAAATACTTCAAAGGAAAATAGAGTCCATTAGTCCTTGGCACCCTTGAAAAAAGCCCTTGGTCTGACAGATGTGTCACTGCCTCCTGGCTTTGCAGTGGGGCTGGGGTCCTCTGCCTTCCTAATCTTTCTCTGCTGCTCCTTTTTCAAATAATTGCTCTCCCACCCCCACCTCCAACTCACACGTACGGACTCCTCTGATTGAGGGTTATAATGGAACTGAATCAGAACTCATAAAGGGGGAAGAGGAGTGGGTTAAATCAGAATAATTTAGAAGAATAAACTGGGCAACATAGATACTCTAGAAAAGAATTAATTCTGCTAATCCTTAGGATAATAAATAAATAAATAAACAAAAGAGAAGTAAGTGATATTTGGCCCGAGAGAAAGACCCAGACTAATTCACGTGCTCTTGCCACAGAATGGGCAAATCAATTGAACAGAAAGTAGAGGGAACATTAATGTCAATGCTTTGTAATCAAGTGAGACTTTGCCTACCCCAGATGTTAGAGCCCTTCTGCTTCTCAATCCTCTTTGAGTTCCCTGCCCCCCAACTTCCCAGCATGAGATCATAACTAGGAATGAAAGAAATTCTACCTCCCTGCCGACAGGTTTCAGACAGGATGATTTTATTTGAACAAGTTTTTATTTTTAAAAGTTATATTAAGGAGATTCTTTGTTTTCCCTTTCACCAGTCCGGTCCCTACCTTGGACAAAACTGCAGAAAGAAAACTGTTAACTGATGTTTGCTGCTTTTGGAGCCCTCCCGGGGGACAGATCTGTCTCCATTAAGCAGACAGTTGTTGAGAGCTGCGATAGGCTTTGTAATGAACTCTGCCATTAGAAGTCTGGGGATGGGGAGGGGGCTCTGAGGATGGAGTAGGAGGCAAGTCCCTGTCTGAAGATGTTCAAGAAAGGGGTTGGTAGAGGACAGCTGCTGCCACATGTGTGGGGGCCAAGGGGCAGGCCACAGAGGTAATGAATAGGGGTCATTTGCAAGAAGGGACATGACAAGTTCAGATGAAATAATGACTATGGCTCAGGATTCAGAGCTTTTATCCAGCCACAAGCTATTATTTCTCTGCTTTGGGGAGGGAGGGCTGCAGGCTCCCTCTGATTCAGAGTGAGAACATGAAAAGGGGCCTGGTCTTGGGTGAGTGGGAGGGAAAGGGGAGGTTGGGGCTTCCCCCAAGCACTAGGGGAAAGCAGAGGAGTAATCAGGTGAAGGAGGGAGCCAGGAAACTCAGGACTCAGGATGCCAGTACTAGAGCCACTCAGGGTCCCTATTTCAGAGCAAAGACAAGTAAGGACCAATGAGTGGCCTTCTTGACCATTGGGGTAAAGAACTCTATGGACATTTCCTCCCTTTGATTAGTTTTGCTTTTCCATAAGGTAAATGTGTGGTTGTTATAAAAACCTGAGCTTGAATTCCAACTCTACCATTTACTAGCTGGGTGACCTTGAGAAAGCTGAGGAAGTCCATTAACGTGCCTGAACCTCAGAGATCGGTGAAGAGACAAAGAACAGTGTATGTAAAACAGCATGATCTCTGGTACATAGCAACCATTTGTCAAAAGTTAACTGGTATTGTAAAAAAAATTGCTTATAGTTTGACCAAGGAGGTGACTGGAAATTTGGGAAGACATACCAGAAAGTACGATAGAGTTGTCCCCATGGAAATAGAAATCCCTTCGTTGGTGGGCCTTGCCCCCATTTGGAGTCAGAAGACCAGAGTCTTAGTCACGGTGCCACCACTAACAAGCTGTGGACCCTGCAGCCAGCCTGAGGAAGCCTTTCAGGATGCGGGTACTGATTTCAGAATGGAGATAATACTGAGCCCCTTGATGTGCCTTGTGGGGACCTCAACAGCAAACCCAGAGCACCTTATGACAGGTGAGGGTACATGCAAACTCTAAGGGGTGGCTGAGGAGGGCGACGGTTCACTGAGCAGTATGGGTGGTCCTAGAAGGATAGAGGCCAGCATGGCTCATGGAGTAGGAAGCTCCAGAAACAGAAGAAGCCAGGAGTGAGCAGGGAGTCAGCAAACGAGACCCTGGAAGCCCTCAGACAGTAAGTGGAGGGGACTCAGATGACCCTTAGGTTGGTTGGAAGATCAAGGTTAGAACCAGAAAGAACCAAACTCCAGAAGCAAGGGTGGAGATGGGAGGTGTGCGAGAGAGAGAGAGTGTTTAGTCCCAGGAATTTTGCGCTGCAGGGCTGAAGGCCACAGGACTTGAAAGTGTAAAACAACAACAACAATAATAAATAATAATGTGAGTTAATTATTATTCATTTATTCAACAAATATTGAGTGCCACTATGTGCCAGGCAATTTAGATGCTGGGTACAGACACTTCAGTGAAGAAAACAGCAAAGAATCCCTGTCCTCCTGGACCTCATGGCCTAAGCAGTAAAACAGTAAAAGTTAATATATATGTATATGCTGGGACAGCTGGATGTTCACAGATGGACCCTTACTTCATATCATATATAAAAATTGACTCTGGGTGGTACCTGTGGCTCAGCGTGTAGGGTGCCGGCCCCATATACCAAGGGTGGTGGATTAAACCTGGTCCAGGCCAAACTGCAACAAAAAATAGCTGGGCCTTGTGGCAGGTGCCTATAGTCCCAGCTACTCGAGAGGCTGAGGCAAGAGAATCGCCTAAGCCCAAGAGCTGGAGGTTGCTGTGAGCTGTGATGCCACAGCACTCTATGGAGGGCGACAAAGTGAGACTCTGGCTCTAAAATAAAAAAATAAAAATAAATAAAATTGACTTAAAATGGACCAAAGACCTAAGTGTAGGAGCCAAGACTATACAATTCTTAGAATAAACATAGGCATAATCTTTGAAACGGGGGGAGGGCATGGATTGTTAGTAATGACCTCAAAAACATAAGCAAGAAATGAAAAGGTAAATACATTTGACTTGCATCAAATTAAAAGCTTTGTGCTTCAAATTAAACTATCTAGAAAGTGAAAAGACAACTCATAATTTTTCTATAAACCTAAAACTGCTCCAGAAATATAGCTTATTAATAACAAAAAAAAAAACCTCACGAAAATGGGAAAAAAATACTGCAAATCATGTATCTGATTAGGGACTTATATTTAGAATATGTAAATAAATATTCTTTCTTTAAAGAATTCTATTAAAATTCTTTAATAATTCTTTAAAAAAATCTTTTTAAAGATTTCACATCTTTAAAAAGATCTGAATAGACATTTCTCCAAAAAAGAGAACGAAATGGCCCACAGATGTTTTAAATGATGATCAATATCATTAAACATCAGGCAAGTGCAAATCAAAGCAACAAATGAAATACCACTTCAAACTCACTAGGATAACTATACAATTTTTTTTTTAAAGGAATGTAGAAAAATCGGAACCCTTGTACACTGCTGGTGAGAATGTGAAGTGGTACAGCCACTTTGGCCAACATTCTGGCAGTGCCTCTGAGAGTTAAAGGTAGGATTACTGTATGATCCAGCAATTCCCCTCATAGGAATACACCCAAAATGAATGAGAATATGGCCACAAAAATACTTGCAAATGAATGCTCTTAGCAGCATTATTCATGACAGCTGAAAGGTGGAAAAGGCCTAATTTTCCATCGGTTGAATAGACAAGGAAAATGCCACACATCCTTACAATGAGACATTCTTTGACAACAAAAAGAATGAAACGGTGATATATGCTGGGAGATGGATGACACTCAGAAAGATTACGGTAAGTAGGCTCTGCGTCTGTGGCTCAACGGGCTAAGGCGTCAGCCACTTACATCTGAGCTGGCGGGTTCGAATCCAGTGTTGGCCCGCCAAACAACAATGTCGGCTGCAACCAAAAGATGGCCGGGCGTTGTGGTGGGAGCCTGTAGTCCCAGCTACTTGGGAGGCAGAGGCAGGAGACTCGCTTGAGCTGAGGAATCTTTGGAGGTTGCTGTGAGCTGTGATGCCATAGCACTCTATCCAGGGTGACAGCTTGAGGCTCTGTCCCCCCCCCCAAAAAAAAGATTATGGTAAGTAAAAAGAGCCTGTCACAAAGGCACCCCATACTTAGGATTTCCATTTATATGAAACATAGTATAGGCAAATAAGCAGAGATAGAAAGTAGTGTTTGCTTAGGGTTGATAGAAGATTGGGGGACCTGGGGGAGTTTGGGGGAGTTTGGGATAGTTAAAGGAGTTTCTTTTGAAGGTGATGAACGTGTCCTAGACTGGGGTGATGGTTGAACAACTCTGTGCACTAAAACCATCGACTTACACACTTTAAATGGGCAAACTGTGAGGTGTGTGACTTCAATCTCAATAAGGCTGC
Organism: Arctocebus calabarensis; assembly: GCA_963573935.1. NCBI lineage: Eukaryota > Metazoa > Chordata > Mammalia > Primates > Lorisidae > Arctocebus > Arctocebus calabarensis. The sequence continues at coordinate 5,382 of CAUYON010115707.1, read as the reverse complement.
TAACAAATAAATGTACATGCGTGAGGTGGTGAGGCGTGCCCTAAGGAAGAGTAACAGCAGCGAAGCACAGCTGGAGTATGCTGTGTAGACAGGGTGGTCAGGGAGCCTCTCCAGACAGGTGACATTTAAGTGGGGGTGAGAAAAGCATGCAGGGGCAAGCAGGGCAAATATATTGGGGGAAGGAGGGTCCAGGCTGAAGCCATAGGAAGTGTCAAGGTGCTGAAACCACAGGCAACACTCGGTTTGCAGGAGGCCACAGTGGCTGAAGCTGAGGGAGGGGAGGAGAAATGCCAGCAAGAGTGGTCTCAGGGGGGCACTGGCCAGATGGCGTGGGATGGCACATCTAAGGGCTGTGTGTTTAGACTTTATGCTCAATGCTGTGGGAAGCCATGGAGGTTTTGAAGCAGGCAAATGACACACATGGATTTATGTTTTTAAAAATCACTCTGCTTGTGGGTGGACAAGAGTCTGCTGGAAGGCTGGAGTGAGCAGTGTGCTGATCAGCCAGCCCTCTGGGGTGGCGTGGGAAGGCCCTTGGTAAGTCTGCTAATTTCTGTGGTGTAAATGCTCCCGCCATGGCCATTTTGAACTAGCAACAATTTGACAACTGGCTGTTAAAATTCCTGAACATTTAAACCGTCAGCCCCTGTGAGCCATTATGACTCAGCCCCCGTGCACTGGCAGGAGACTAATCAAGAGGCTTCTGGAGCGGCAGTAAAGTGATGAGAAAAAAGCAATCAGATTGGGGGCATAATTTTTAAAGCTTCCTCCTATTCTGAACCAGAAGTGATGTTCTTGCTGTAGCTCATTTCGTTCTCATACCAGCCCAAGACCACGTTTGCACAAATTAGAATAGGGCGCTCGTTCCTCTGGGAGCGAGCAGCCGTGCACCAGGACACAGGGCGCAGGTGCGCAGCACAGGGTGCCCTGCAGTCTCACGCTGCCAGCTGCCTCGTGTGGGGTGCAACCTGCCCATTCATAAGTGTGGCAGCTCAGTACCAGTGCTGAGAAGGACACTGCTATAATTCTCTTTTTTGCAGATGAGGGCTGGGAAGCTCATACTGGTTAAGTCAGTTGAAGTGAGGGAGATGCGATTTAAACCCAAGTCTTAAAGTCTTTCATAGTTTGCCTCGCATCCCCTTTGAGATTATTTCTCATCAGTGTGTCAAATGCACTCCGTTAGAGCCTCGGATCCCAAAGTGTAACCGGGAGCCTGGGCTGTCAGGTAACGTGCAAGTAGGTGGGAAGGAAGAGAAAGAACAGAGGGATGAAAGGTGACAGATTTTTGTCCCTGGGGTTGTGGCAACTCAAGGTGAAGAGAAAGGAATGGAATAGCTATTAATTATCTACATAATGTAAATCCTCCCCAGTACCTTTATGTTAATTTGGGAAGAAGAAAACTTTAAGTTTCATTTTAAAATGATGTCTATTGAAGTTAAGAAATATGCCCAGGGTAACACAGCTGGTGGGTGGCATCTGGGACAATGGCCTGCTTCCTTTTAGTAACTTCAGCTCTACTAGGGGGCCAGGGAGCCTCCTCCCTCCTTAATGGGGTCTACTCTTCCTCAGCTGATCATGATCTTGATTCTGGATAGGAAGCAATCGGGCCACTTCCTGAAATATTTTAGGAACTTGCCATTAAGCCATCAATATGAGGTCATTTTTCATTCATTCAACAAGCATGGTGTGTCTATTATTTACCAGGGACCCCAGTTAGGAGGTGGGGCTGTAGTGATAAATACTGCATTGTCTTTAACCTTGTATATTATGCAATATTCCACTTTGCGTGCCCTCTTACAAAAAAGTCCCTTCGGCTTGCTCCCCATCTATCCGTGGGGACATGGATTCTTCCAGGGAACCCAGGATGCTCACCTGGATTGCCATTTCCCTTAAGCAGCTATGGGAAGGGAATGGGGACACATGGAAGTGGTGAACAACTGTAACTTTTCTTTCCAGTGCCCCCAATGTGGCTCCACTCTTTGCTTTGCCAATTTCTGAAATGACGAAATTGGGAATGGCAGCTGCAGAATTTGTGGACAGCCCTGAGTCCTTCCCAGGCCTTCCACTGGTACCCCCTCCTCCTTTCTTAGTCTCCCTAGTTTTGACAAGGGCATAAGAACCCGTCTTGTGGGGATGTGGGCCACTTCCTAGAGCAGGGCCCCTTCTTGGCTTTGGGAAGGAGCAGAGAATTAGGCTGGATTTTTTTTCATGGAAATGGAATTTAGATTGGAACCTTATGTCTGGTTGCTCTGGGCTGCAGAGCGTGGCTAGAGTGTGGTCTACATTGGCCGGATCTGGCCTCCGGCTGGTCTGCCAACGGTGGTTAGACCAGCATGTGCTTTCTCTAAGGAAGGGCTGCATGCTTATCCTTTTCCCGTAAGAACTCCCTTCAAGTGATGAGACGGTGTAATACAATACCCTGGCAGGGCCTCGTGGATGCGTGTTGCACGTGTGTGTGTGCACCTGCATGCATATGTCCCTGTGTGTACATAAGAAGGCCACATAGGATTAATTCCACATTTAGGAAAGCGGATGGGCAGGATGACACTGGACTCCTGTGACGGCCCCCATAATATCTGATTCACTATCCAGGAGGCGGCTCTTGATAGCAGCTGAGCTGGCTTTGAATCTCCGTGACTTACTGGCTAGGTGACGTTCTGCAAGTTACTGACTTCGCTGAGGGATTCCGTCACCTACGGCCATACAACTAGGTGCCCAACACCCAGTGGTTTAAAACAACAATGTGTTATCTTTAATATATCTTGCCACTCTACGATTCAAAAATTCAACACGTCACAGTAGGATGGCCCGTATTTGTTTTGCAATGTCCGAAGCCTCAGCAGGGGTGACTTGAATGGTTAAACACAGAAACAGTCGGGGGCTGGTTGGGGATTCTACCCCCCTCTCTACACATACATTCAAATACATATATAGATATATATATGGCAATGTGTGTGTGAGTGTATAGGTGTATGTGTAAAAGCTATATGATTGGATACACTATCTTGTTTACCACTCTGTAAACACTGCTTCATGCTTTACCAGGTTCCCAGAAGATGGTCCAAACATATTTGTGAAATAAATGAATAAATTCCCCTTGAGTCTCCAACATGTATGGGAAAAGAGAATAGGTAAACAAGGAAGAATCAGGGTGAGGGAGAGCGCCCTCTCCAGGAGCCTTCTTTTGTTCTGCTCAAGTCATCTCTGAATTGGGTGGAGAAGTCTGTGTATTTTGCAGTTACTCGAGCTCGAGGCGCTTAGGGCTCACAGATGCCGACCTCTACCAGGATAATTTAAAACACCTGCATTCATTGATTTGGGTTTTTCGGATTAAGAGGTTCTGGGAATAGATGGGAAGCACAGAGAGTACTTAGAGATTTTTAGATGACAAATCGGTTGGAAATGTCTTCTACTGTAACTTTCGCCTCTCCACATTTTGGCTGTTAGCATCGATCCTTCAGCGTCTGCTGTCATCTTACCCTCAGTGTGGGATGTTACAGGAGTACTGCAGAAGAGAGGGGATGGGGGAAACAGCTGCAGGGTAATGGGAGTGTCTGTGTCCCCCGCTCTGCACCTCCATGCCATGAGGCATAGAGCTGGTGGCCCATGTCCTCCTCTGTCCTCCCCTGTGAAGATCAGGCCTGGACTCTGCTGGGAGGGCCATAAAACCTCCTCCTGGCCCAGAGAGAGGACCTGGGTAAGTGATGTCTGGTGTCACGCTATCAGGCCAGGAAAATACTAGAGGATGATTCCCTCATCAGGGAGTTGCTGCCACTGTTGCTCTTTGGAAAGTGGGGAGAGGCCCAGGGACCCTTGGAAATGGTATAAGCCTAGAATTAGGAGCAAATATCTAGACTCGAGGATTACAGAACCAGGATTATAACTTATACCGGACCTCAGGCTTCTCATCCAAGCCCCTTGCTGGAAGGGAAACTGAAGCCCAGAAAGATGAGGTGACAGAGGGCAATTGTCACTGATCCAAGGCCAGAAGTTGGGCTCTGCCCCAACTTTAGAAGTGTAAGGCTCCAGGTGTGAATGTCCTTTATAAATTGTATAGCACCTCCAAAAGGAAGGCGATTGCTCATCTTGTTATAATCCTGTGTCCCTCGGTATAAATGGACAGAAAGTTGGAGTTCAAGGGAGCCTCCATTATCCCCAGAGCAGCCATCACCTCATCCTCTCCCCTTGCAGCCCCCCCATCCTCCACAAAATGGCCCCCTCCGCATGGTTGCCCTGGACCCAAGTTTGGCTGAAAACAACACAAAGGTAACAAAGGAGACACAGTGGAGAAGGTGAGCTGCAGAGGGGCTGAGGCAAGGCTTTCCCCGGGAAGGAGACATGGATGGAACGGGACTCCAGAGAAGTGCAACCGACTCCCTGGGCTCCCCACCTTACAATTCCCTAGCCCTAATCTCCCAGTGTCCCGGGAGAAAGGTCTCTGAAGACCTTCCTCTGAGCCCACTGTGACGTCACCACCCCTCTCTGTTGTCAGGAGCCTGGCAGGCCTCTGTGAATCGTATCTGGGAGGAAATGAGATCCTCCTTACACCAGGCCTTTTCCAGGCTTCCTGAGCCACTGAGAGCACCGGGGGAGGAGGGAATGAATATTTTATAAAAGGCCATAAAACGTAATTTGCTTCTTTGAGTGAATTAGAGACTGTAGTTAAAAAAAGAGAGAAGTTAGCATCAGTGGACCAGGAGCTTTGCATTATTTAGCCCCAGCTATTTCATTACATCAGTAAAGCAAGAGAGCCAGAACATTAAAATCACACCCATTGCTTCTCAGGAAGGGAACCAGAATTTTAAAAGCTCTGATACACACCACTTAGACTCCCAGGACAAGGGACCAGTGGCCCTCTGCCTAGAGCATACGCCCAGGACGACATGAATGCAGTGTGTGGACACAGGCCCCAGCCCGCCCAGTCTCACCACCCTGCTCCCATCAGTGCGTGTCAAAGGGGGAGGCACATGAGTGGTCCCATGGAGTCTCCCCTTTCTGTTGGGGTCATCCCTAACCTCCCTTTACCTCCTTTCCCGAAGAGCACCTTTTCCTTCTCTGAAAGGGAAAGGGAAGGGGAATTTGAGCCCAGAATAAAGAACAGCTGAAAAGTGGACATCAAATGTCACTGTTCCAATTTCGGCATCCCAACTGGAACAATTCCAAATAGGTTATGCCTTTGAGATCCTGTCTGTCCACCCTGTTTTGGAGTTCTGTCCTGCTTAACAGAGAGTCTTTTCTTAATTTTTTTTTTTTTTGTAGAGACAGAGTCTCACTTTATCGCCCTGGATAGAGTGCCGTGGCATCACACTGCTCACAGCAACCTCCAGCTCTTGGGCTTAAGCGATTCTCTTGCCTCAGCCTCCCTAGTAGCTGGGACTACAG
>CAUYON010115704.1:0-36297 GCA_963573935.1 Arctocebus calabarensis | reverse complement strand
GTGCATCTTAGCAGGGTACTGGTGAAACTTATTAAATGTAGAGTATCAATGTCTTTATATAGTGATCAAGAAAATGCTATGAAGGCTATCTCTAACAGTACGATCAAAATATTTCTGATTGTATATGAAGCACATTCTGCTGTATGATTGCACCAATGTACACAATTATGATTTAATAAAATTATTTTTAAAAAAGAATAGGAAATAAAGAAAAAAATACAAACTCAAAATCCAGACTTTCCTGTGCCCACCACCTATATCATTTTTTTCTTCTTTTGTGTTTCTTTGCCTTGTTTTGGATATCTCTGGGTTTCAAGCTGCGGAAGTTATTGGTCAAGGAATGAAGGTCTTGTTATAAGGTGACTTCAGAGTCACCAGAGTCAGGAAATAAATAAACACAGAACATGGAAACCCATGTCCTACCCCAAAGCATTAAGAATTTAGGCAGAAATCTTCACAAAACTGTTAGGAATATGTAAAACTAGCAAATCAGTTTGATAATCCATCTAAAGGGAGGCAAACTAGCTATTTAACTGATTTATAATTTCTGACTAAATTCAAAGTTCATCATGGTATCAGGTTTAAACTGCACAAGTTAATCAAAGAGCAAAAGTGGAATATTACTGGGTCAATCATAAAAATAGTATTTTACCATAAACCATCCGGTAAAAGCCACATTCTCTTCCACAGCTGGATTAACTAAGGCCTATTTGGGGAATGATATTTGACCTTATTATCCCTGTTTATTAACTCACAAAACCCACAGATGACAGAATTTGAAACTTAAATGCAAGCTAGAACTATTGAGATTTATTAATAATAATTAGTATTTTGAATAAAAGAGTCATTCCATTCATCCAGCAAATATTTAATAAATTTCTATTATGTATTGTATATCCTCTGCTTGGTTGCCTGATTGACTGATTCATAAAAATAAAGCCATGCAGAATAATCTAAGCCAAGAAATGAACATTTCCTTTTTCCTCAAAGTGGGATTATCCAGATAACTGTTTCAACACTTTACTCCATGGCTCCTTGCTGATAAAACTTTAATTATATTTTAAGGCCACAGGTGTAAGAAAATGCAAACTAAAACTACACTCTCTCTAGATGTCCCCCAAGAGGAAAACTCCTGCAAACTAGAAAGAAATGAAGAATCATTTTGCATCAAGAAATTTGCCTTCAGAGGAGCAGAACTGGTGGGAAGCCCTTTTACAAAATTTTCCAGGACATCACTAGATTCATTAATTATCTAATCCTCATATGCCTTATTAGTCTTCTTAGAACCTTTCATATGCCTCTAATTCCCATATCCTAAAGGCCTTAGGATTGGGGCTAAAGTCCTTTCTTCCCAATTAGGCCCACATGTGGCGTATTGTGCTGCAAATCTCTGCAGCATATTTACATTAATTATGAACATTAATTATAAGAGAGCCCTGGGACCTTAATCCCCATTCCAAAGTCATGAATGGAGCTAAGCAGAATTTATAACCCAGGAAGCACAGCAAGGCAAATCCAGATTATACCGAGTCAAGAAAGGAACAGAAAGAAACAGGCATAGAAATAAGCTGAGGGCTCGGATGACTAAGGAAGGAAGAGGCCTGAGTGTGCACACACACACAGACACGCAGGTCCATGCCCACTTCCGCTTGCATACATGGGGCATGAGTGCAGAGCTGAACATCCAGCCAACAGTCCCTGAAATCTTTCTTCCATAAAGTCAGAACTGGTTTAGGAAACCAACATGAGTCTGCAGGTGGGTGTTTTAAACAACTTGAGGTGTAAGGAGAACAATGCTTGTGACTAGGACAAAAAAAGAACTATATTAGGAAATAATCAAACTATAAAGATATTTTAAAATCATATTCACTCATTCATTTATGAATGATCATTGTAGACTAAATTCTATACCCGAGAAACAGTATTTAAAAGCACTGCGAGTTTCTAACAATCCAGACGCTATTCTAAGCACTTTCTGTGCTTTCCATTCCTACTTTGACTCTCGTAATGTGTAAGTAATAGTATTATCCTCATTTTACAGATGAGGAAACTGCAGCATTTAATATAAAATTTAATATATAATTTATCCAAGAACACAGTAAGCAATTGCCTAAGTATCTCTGACATCCAGGTTTTAAATCCCAAGAGTCAGCATCCAGAGTCCACGTGAGTAAGCACCACGTTATTCTGCTTCATCCAGATATTACAGAGTAAGTGGAGCATAATCTCAGCTATAAAGGTATTCATCGCCTAAAAAATGTAGACATATGAATAATTACACTATAGGAGCATAGTAGAGAGATTTGGATGCCACTGCATCTTGAAGGAGCTCACAAAATTTCACCCCCAAATATGACTCCCTGGTCTAAAGAGTATTTTGAATTAAAGGCTATTAGACATGAACAGGTGTTGGAAGGGCTTTCCCTCTTTCTTCATAAAAAACAGACCCATTGTAAAGAACAACCAACTTCCTTTCCCCTTCCTGCTATCTCAATATATTATGGGAAAGAAGATCTAAGAGGCAACCAGACCTGGCCCCAATCATTTTAAACACATCCCTGTCTCTCAGGTTAATTTAATTTCCAAAGAGAATCATCTGTAAGTGAATCTCTTTCCCTCATCCATCTGTCCTCCCAAGTATCTATTCATTCTCCCTAGCAATCATTTATTGCCCCTGAACAGAACCATCTATATTTCTTATCTCCTTCTCTCTCAAATGAGAGTATATAAATTTCTGGAGCCCACTGGACTATTGGGTAATCACTCTGTGGTTCTCTCCCTGCACCTGGTAAACAAATCTCCTCCTTTTATGATTCTGTCTTGTTGTGAGTTGATCTTTCAGCAAACCTCCCCAGGGTGAAGATTTCCCCTCACCCCCACAATCCTGTTTCTTCACATCTAATCAAGGCTTTTGCTTTTTCTTTCCTCTTCCTGATCAAGCTTTCTTTCTCTACTGGTATTCTCATTAGCATACACTTATGGGGTCTGACAATTAAGTCTGTGAACTTGCCACCTTGCGGTTATGTTGGCAGCAGTGTGCAAACAGCTCAATGAGGTTTCATGACCTTGGTGTATCCGTGTCTGCCAGCTGTATTTGTGTCAACATGAAGCAGTGGCTTGGTTCATTATAGTTGCTGCATATTTTTGTGTGCTGTTGTGAGAATGTTGGAGCTTGGATTAGAGCAAGGAATAAATATTACATTGCTCATTAAACTTGGCAAGAGTAGAAATGAAATCAGGGACATGTTAGTCCAAGTTTATGGGGATAATGCATTGAAGAAAATGACAGTTACAAACAGATTAAATGTTTTACTCTTAGTATTATTATTTCACACTAATATGAGGGCATGTACAATTAGGTTATATTGTTTGTGTTTGTTAGGAAAAGTATGAGTTGTATTTGAATCATTTTCCTAGGAAGTGTACCATATACCTCTGCATTGTACCGGTAAGATGGGAAATTACTGAGCCCCTCCCGGCCCCTTCTTGATTAAAGGTTTTTCTGAGGGGTGAGAAAGCATCACTAATGAAGAAAGGGCAGGGTGGCCAGGAACGAGCGGCACTGACAACACATTGCAACACATTGCAAAAATAAATCAAATCACACGTCAAAATTTTCAGCTGACTGTGAGAAGCACAGCAGACCAATCCATAGAGAGAGAGTTAGGGAAATCTTAACTGAAAATCTTGGCATGAGAAAGGTGTGTGCAAAAATGTTCCCAAAGGAACTCACCAATGAACAAAGCAAAGAGTTCACACAATGCTGTCTCTGGGAGAGATTTTAGCTGATAAATAAATAGTTATATTGCAACACCCTCCCTTCTCACGTGATCTGGTGCCTGATGACTTTTTCTTTTACCCAGAGATAAAGGAAACATTGAAAGGAAGAAATTTTGATGACATTCAGGACATTGAATGTAACATGACAACAATTCTTATGGTCATTGCAGAAAAAGACTTCCAAAATCGCTTTGAAGGGTGGGCGAGGTGCTGGCATCTGTGCATAGCTTCCCAAAAGGAGTACATTAAAGGTGCCCAAGTGATATTCAGCAATGAGGTGTGTGGCACTTTTTCAAGGATGAGTTGTGAACTTCCTTGTGAGCCTTTGTATACTATACAGTCAGCCGATATTAAAAAATTCTTTAATCTCTTGTTTCTTCTTGCTACTTCCCCAGCTTTTCTACTTCCTCTTCTAAAGACAAAACAAAATTAAAAAATAAAAAAGTAAAAGCAAACAATAGCCTTGGAAGAGTTTCCTTCACTACCTCATCTCCCGATCTCTTTTAATCCCAACTGAATCAGGTTACTTTCTCTGTCTTGCCTAAGTAAGAACACTTGTTACGCACACCAGTAATTACTATGTTTCTAATTCCAGTGATCCATTCTTAGTCTTCCTCTGCATTTTTTCTGCAGCATTTGGTACAGCAAACCTCTCCTTTCTTGTTAAAATAGTCTCTTTTTCTTTCTTTCTTTCTTTTTTTTTTTGTAGAGACAGTCTCACTTTATCACCCTTGGTAGAGTACTGTGGCGTCACACAGCTCACAGCAACCTCCAACTCCTGGACTTAGACGATTCTCTTGCCTCAGTCTCCAGAGTAGCTGGGACTTCAGGTATCTGCCATGATGCCCGGCTATAAAATAGTCTCTTTCTTGACTTGGCAGAAGCTGTACTCTGGTCATCTCCCTCCCATTGCCTCGGCTACCGTTCTACTGTGCCGATGTGTCCCAGAATTCAGATCTCAGATCACTTCTCGTCGATGCTTTTAGCATTTGACCTCAACTTTTCTGATGAAGGAAATAATTGCCACATTTTTTACCACCTTTATGTATCTCTAAATCAGGGTGCATCCTGAAATACTTGTCACCCAGGCTGTGGTCTTGATTTAGCCTTATTTCCAGCACTGTGAGAATTTCATCATTGTTATTAATGTTATCTTAACACCAATAGAAATTTGTAGACTGATGATACTACACAAGTTGGTTTTAGTGGTGTTTATTCTAATACTGTGATTTGGCATTAAAAGATGATTACTGTGTATGCAGGAAAACATGGAAACAAAGCAATATGAAGGAACATGGAATGATAAAACTTCCATGTTTTTCTTTCCAAACAACAGCCCGATATTTTAGGAAGTCTAAGAGAGTAGGATTCCATCAAGAGAAGCTCTTTTATATTTTGTGACTGAGATATATGCAGAAGGATTACCGATTACATGCTTATTAATGTAAGGAGAGGCAGGGAAATTTGTCAAATATGTTGGAAAAAATAATTATAGCAACTTAGAGAATTGCCCATTTAAGGCATGAAAAACCATTATGAAGGAAATATGTCATCGCTTATTTGGTAGTTTTTATTTCTTAAGGGTCTATATCTTATAATCAATGGTGATTTGGATTTGATAAAATATGGTACATACTAATTATTCTCATGTTTAAAATGTCCCGAATTAACTTCTCATTGTGTTTTGGATGTATATATTTAGTATACATCTTAAAATTACGCTGTCCAGAGAGCACTCTGCATTTCTTATTCTCAATCCCTACCAACTCTGTCCAAATAATAAAAAAGTGCACCACCGTTCAGAAGTTGCTGGGCCGGACATCTAGAAGTTATCCTTGATTCTGCTCTCCCTGTTTCACTCATATCCAGTCCATCCAAAATCCTGCGGAGTTCCCCTCTACAACGTATCTCACATCCTACAACTTTACATTAATTCTACTCCTACCACCCAGGCTTGAGCCATCAGCATTTGCTGCTTCTACTTGTGTCTCCTCCCATTGTAGCAACCAGAATGATCATAGTGCTCTCAGGTTTGGCACCGTGAGACAACAGGGCGTGTGTGTATGTTTGTTATCTTGTATATTGTTTTTGTACACAAAATAATAAATAATACCCTGGCACATTGAAATTATGTCTCCTCCACCCTATGCCCAGCTTGGCTGCTCCTCAGCAGGCAGGCATCACCCTGCAGGAGCCTCTAGCCCACGTGACCAATTGTGTTCACACTAGACACAGCCACCACTGCCATCTTGGAAGTGGCCACAGTACCATTGGTGATGGAATGGTTGGTCAGCAAAAGGAGGGCAGATGTGGACACAGTGACACCTCCTTCCCTCCTGAGAGGCCTGAGGCACAGACCTGGCAGCTGTGGAGAAGGTGGAAGTGAGCCCAAGAGGCAGATGAGAATGGTCCAGACAACCTGAGCACCCAACCTCCTCCAACAGTCCCCTCTCAGCCCATTTTTGTCTCCACATCCTCTCATTTGTTTTTCTCACCCATGAATGGCAAGGAAACGTGGCCACGGTTGCTCTGCTAAGGACCCTGGTGGGCTTATTTCCTGGGAAGCTGGTGTGAGGGGTGGGGCCAGGGCCAGCCTTGGCTGCCCCAGGCTTCTGATCTCTTCCCTTTCCGGGCTGTCTCATTTCTCATGCAGCAGGGTTCATTCTGAGGCTGCCAGGACATGGCACCAAGAAGGAAGATTCCTGAGCTGGGGTCCGAGATGCCTGTGTTCTTAGACCTAGTTCTACTAGTGGCCTACTATGGTGCACTTAGGCCTCAGTCCTCATGAAGTTTCTCTCTGTACTTGGCCAAGAAGCAGGAAAGCTCTGGGGTACTTGAGCCTGTAGGTTAGTAATTTTGAGCCTAGGACTTGTTTGAACTCTCAAGTTGAGTTGGTATAATTTCCCACACTTAGTAGGATGCCATTTAGGATGTTTATTGAAGGGACAGATACTATAGTCTTTCTCCTGGAGAGCTGATTCAATGTATTTGGCTGTGGTTCAAGAGTTTCCTTCTAACCAGTTGCCCAGGTGATGTGGGACCTGCAAGTTTGGGAAAGGCTGGCGTCATTCATTCTGAGGTTACAAAGGTCTGAGTGGCTCAAAGAGGTCATGGTATTATCATGAAACAGAAACCTAAATGCAGAGTACTTGACCTGAGGACTCAGGGAAGGCTTCTCCTTAGGGCAGTGTCCTAGGAGCCTCAGAACAGAGTCAGCATGTGAGAGATGAGGTGGCCCAGAAAGGGAAGGGGTCTACCATCAGGAGTCCGGGGAGCTGACCCTGGCCTCTGACACCAACTTCCAGGGAAGTAAGCCCTCTGGGGTTCTTAGCAGAGGGGCAGTGGCCACATTCCCACTGATAGACATGGGTGGGAATAGGAAATGAGAGGATGTGGGGATGAGGGTGGGCTGGTTGGGGACAGTTGGGGAAGCTGGGTGCTCAGGTCACCCAGACCACTCTCACCTGCCCACTGGCTCCCTCCCTACTTCTCCACAATGGCTGGCTCTGCACCTCATACCTCTTACAAAAGGAGACCCCACTGCACTACCACTTCTGCCCTCCTTTAAAAAATTAGAATGAAATTAATTTTTCCCTGAATGTTTGGGCCAAAAACATTGGGTGCACAGTTATAAACAGGAGCACATAAAAATACAATGTTTTAGGAAAGAAGATCAAGAATGCAACCAGGTCTGGCCCAAATCGCGTTTTAAATACAATAGTTGTCCCCCAGGTAAATTTACATGTCAATCTTTTTCACTTTATTCATGTGTTCTCCCAAGTATCTATTCAGTCTTCCCTAGCAACCATTTAGTGCTCCTGAACAGAATTACCTACAACCCTCATCTACTCCTCCCTTCTAAAAGGAGGGTGTATAAATTACTGAATCCCCTGGGGATACTGACTAATCACTCTGTGATTGTCCCCTTGCACACAATAAATACGACTGTCTTATTGATCCCCCTTAATTGTGAGTTCATCTTTCCGCAAACTTTTGATGGGGGGGACTGAATTTTCCCCTCACCCTCACATCCTAAGTACTATCAGCAAACCAATAGAAAGTTAAAATTATAAACAACTCTGTTTATAGTAACAGCCAAACAATAAGTGACTTAAAAATAAATCTTTCAAACTATGTGTAATCAAAAGATATATATGAGACAAAGTGAATAATTGATAACATAAAAATGTAAATAAATGAGGAGCTGGAGATATGCAATATACATATTTATGAAAAGGAATACTCAATTGCATGAAGATGAAAATTCTCCCCAAATAAAAATAAAGTTTCTAAGGCAATTGTGACAACAATTATAACAGAGATTTTATGAAAGTAATTGACTAAAACTGATATTGGGGGCGGCACCTGTGGCTCAAAGGAGTAGGGTGATGGCCTCTATGCTGGAGGTGGTGGGTTCAAACCCAGCCCCAGCCAAAGACTGCGAAAACAAAAACAAAAACAAAAAACTGATATCGTACAGCAAAGGCCAAGAATACCTAAGAAGATTAAGATACAAGGACTCACTCTATATGTTTATCAATATTTACTGGAAAGTATATTAGTTAAGAGAGTGAGGTATTGGTACATAGGAATAATAAAATATATACAGGAAAGAATATAGTTCATTTAGAAATAGACTTATGCCTATATAGATGAAGCATGTTACAAAGGTGACATTTTAAATCAGTGGAGTAAGCAGGGTCTAATCAACAAATGATACTGGGCTCATTGATTATATATAAAAAAGATTAAATAATATTTCTATCCTATACCATTTAGGAAAAAAGTCAATTCCAGGTATATTTAAAATTCAAATGTAAAAAGCTAACTTATTTTTAGAACAAAATATAGAAAAATATTTTTATAAGCTTGCACTAGGAAAAAGACGTTTTAAGCAAGACGCACAATAAAACAATAAAAGATTGACAAATTTGATCACATTATAATTAAAATCTTCTCACAAATAAAAAAAAAAAGAGACAATTTAATAGATAAATATTTGTAACACATACAAAAATCAGTGATCAGACTCTATAAAAGAACTGTTTAAAGAGTAAGGTAAAGAAAGCTTGTAAAAAATCAAACATAAAATTCATAAAAGCAGAAATATGAATGGTCAGTAAATACATCAAAAGAAGTCCAAACTCATTTGCAATCAAGATAATATAAATTAGAACCAGAAGGTATAAATTAAAACCACAGTGTGGAGAAATGTGAATTATTTGGTGCTGGGAAATATAAAAATTTGGCACTTTGGAAGGTACATTGGCATTATTAATATAATCAAAGATAGAAATACTTTATAACTCAGTGACTCCTCTCCTAGACAAATTTCTTGTATTATGTATTCATGTAGATACGTACAGTACGAGAAAGCCTATTGCAGCATTGTTTTTGACAGAGAAAAATTGAAAACAACTTAAATATTATCAACAAAGGAAGAATAAATAAGTTGTAGTTCAGTCGTACAATGGAGTGCCATGCAGATAATAAAATAAATTTGATGTGTCTGTTGCTATACAAATTAACTTTAAAATGTCTTAAATGAAACATAGCAAGTTATTTACAAAAATATAAAATTCATGTATGTTGCATATATAAAAACAATTTACATACATTTAAAAGTATCCAAAACAATAATATAAATATATATATTGATTATAAATACATCCATATGTAGTAAAGGTATCAAGTCACGCTAATGATATACCACCAAATGTAGGATACTGGGACTTAAGATAAAAGGTAAGATAAATGAGGTTGAGAAGGGAGGGAAGACTTTGCATTTTAACTCTGAATTTCCTTGAAAATAAAAGAGATGTAGAAGGAATATGTTAATAATTGATAAATTTTGATGTTCTGTTTATTGGGTTTCTTATACTATTTTCAGCATCCTTTGTTCATTCCACATGTTTTCTTAATTATAAAAACAAAATTCCGAATGAAAGATGTCATTTAAGTATCTACAGAGCTTGGTTGGGGTGGAACTGTTTAGAGATGAAGGTAGCACTTCATAATTTTCAGTGAGTTGAGAGTTAGATTTTTGTCCTAGAATTGGGTGTTGGTAGTAATGGCTGCTGTTGCTTCTTTCTGGATTCCTGAAATCTGCACTTGGTCTCCTTAGCCTTGTCCACACCTTTGTAAACAGTTCCTTCATTAAATTCTCTTTGCATGAACCATCTGAGTAGAATTTAGTTTCCTGCTGTGACCCTACCTGCTTTCTCTGAGAGGGTGTTGAACAAAGAGGTCTTGATATTTTCATAGATTTTATAGAACACAGGGTAGAGTGACTTGCAATTCCTGCCCGTAGGAAAGCCAAGCTCAGAAAAGAGACCTCCTACGCTGTTCATGACTGTGGAAAGAATCATTTTCTCACATCTACCAAAAGCCCAACAAGAGCAGCAAAGCACAGCTGACTTCCTAGTCAACCTCAAGGGGAAGCAATCCCAAACCCCCCATTTATTAAATGAGATCTTGGGGGGAAATTACCTAACCTCTATGTTCCTCATTTCCTCATCTAGAAAATGGCGCTGTGACACTTACCTCGCAGAGTTATTGTGAAATGAGACAATGTATGTGCAAAATGCTCTGAATAGCCAAGGACACCCACTTTAATCTATGCTACCCAGTCTGACTTCCAGACAGTCACTAACTCCAGGTAGGTCCTGTGGCTGGAAGCCTCTCTTCCCTTTCTTCTCTTACTGACTGACTTTGTTCTCTGATCAGCCCATAGTCTGCTTCCTTTACACAAAACCTCCTAAAGAAGCCGGGATTGTAATAATAACAAACAAGTTAGGAAGAATTACCCTCCCATCTCTCTTGTAAATGTCGACAGGTTCCATCGTTATATTACAATCCCAATTAAAGGGAAATTCCCCACCAAGCCATAAACCTAAAATGAAAAAAACCCTATAGGGATGAATAAGCCTCCTCCGTGAACAAACCTGCTATTTATCCTTTTTTTTTGTCACTGCTTATGTGCGCTCAAATCCCCGCTGAACTAATCCTGCAAGCTGATGAAGAAGTAAAGCTACAGCATCCATCGGTCGGTCTGTCAAGACTTTACTTGTAATGAGTCTCCCATGGATTTGATTATTATTGGGTATTAATTATTAATGGTATTTCCTGCAGGAGGCTGGCCAGGGTTTCTCCCCCCACTATCTCTATTTTGAACTGAAGTTAAAAAATAACCAAAAATCTCCTCAAGAGAAACAGGGAGGGGAGGAGAAAGAGACAAGAATCCAGGGCATCCCTCAGTATTTCTCTACAAGCATCATTTGAGATTCTGGAGCTGTTCTCATAATTAAGTGTGGGGAAAGCAGATCTCTGCTTAGCCTGCTCCCGTCCCCTCTCTCAAAACCACAAAGGAAAAACAAAGCACCCTCTGCCCGCCTCCTCTCCCCCATCCTGCTCTAACCTTGTCTTATTTGGCAATTAATTTCCTCTGATGGTTATGTTAATTTTTATGGCTTCCTAATGATCAGAAATATTTGGCAGATTAACATCATTTAACTTTCCTCTCCCTGGGGGTTGGGGGGAACAGACAGGGAGGGTGCTAAGTGGTGAGAAACAGCTGGAAAAGCCAAGAATGAAAATCAGATTTCTGTGCCAAGCAAGTTGATGGGACAGTGAAAGATGAACATGTAGAAAAGCCTGGAGAAATGAAAGCCAAACTTAAAAATAGTAATAAGGCTGAAAGATCAGCAGCGCAGCCCCACCCCCACCCTGTGTGGTTTTATTCTTTATTCACTGTTGACAGTCCATATGTCGCTTCCTAGCAATGTTTTAAAGACGACTACACCTGTCAGGGTGTCTGGGAAGTAAAGACAGAGCAGATGTTGAGATTTGTGCCATGGCAGGGGAAAATTCATCTCGTCGAGCAGAATGTGCCATGCTTCTGAGTGTCCTGAAGGGGTCCCTCCTTCATTGCCACACTCCCCTCTTCCATAAGGCAGTGGGCCCCGCATGGTGCCACAGATGGAAAGATGGAATTTAATTTTACTGGCATTCAATCAAAACAGAATAATGTGTTTAATATCCCTGCAGTGTAAGTGAAAGGGAGAGATTCATGAACTCCTGGGAGGCAAGAGATTCCAAACAGCGCTTTGATATTTCCTCGTATATATAAACATAGAAATTGCAGTGGAAAATATGGATAAATCTGGGTTAAGATCTCTGCTCCTTCCCCCACGTTGCTACTTTAAGTTCAAGCCTTGCTGACAAGGTATGGCTCTCACCAAGAGCACAGTGAATTAATACAAAGGTAATCAGGCACCCTAAGCTTAATCTCCACACTTAATCCAGAGGGTGATTTGCCCAGTGTCAAAGGAAGAGATAGATGCTTCTGATTGGCAGAAGTGTTAAACGGGGAAGAGGCTCACAAAGGAAGTCACTAGAAACTCCACCTTGAGTTTTGTTTAAAATCTAGTAGATAGTAAACACATGGCTATAATGGCTATAACTTTGTAAAATAGCAGCTATCCAGAAGAGAGAAAAATATCTGGAATTAAATATTCCAAAATGTTATAAGAGGTTGGGTCAAGATAGTAGAATTGGGGGTAATTATTGTCTTTTACAATTATTCTCTAAATTTTTATCTAATGCTATTATCTTTTGTAATGATGGATGTAATAGAATTGTGTGAGTGTTTGTGTGTGAGAATCTCTACCTTTGGTCTGTGTCAGTCACCTAAGGAGCTTCTTAAAAGTGTGGCTGCCTGGAGCCCACTTTCAAGTTCCTAAAATAAGCATATAAATAAATAAAATACAATGTAAAACCCCGTCCTCCTCTCACCTGCCCTAGTTCTCCCAGATGTGCTTACCTGATATGCCGCTGCCCAGCATGATGTGCAGATCAGTCACCCAAAGCTTATTTTGGAAGAACAATCAGATAACTTTCCTAGAAAACACTTTGCAGTGCATATATCTGATTCCTTTTTTTATTAAGTCACATACACATAGATCATTGAATACATTTATGCATATGTGGGGTACAATGTGTTGTTTTTTTTATACAATCTGACGTGCTTACACCAAATCAATCAACATAGCTTTTGCCTCATTTACTTGATTATTGTGTGAAGACATTTATGTTCTACACTTGACAGATTTGATTTGTACCCTTGTAACATGCTCCGTAGGTGTGGTCCCGTCATTTACCCTCCCTTTATCAACCCTTCCCCCCACCCCCTCCATTTCTCTTCTTCATCCTGGGCTATAGTTGTGTTCTAACTTTCATAAGAAAGTGTGAATAAATATAACTTCGTTTCATAGAAGTACTGAGTACATTAGATACTTTTTCCTCCATTCTTGAGATACTTTACTCAGGAGAATATGTTCCAGGTCCATCCATGCAAACATAAAAGAGGTAAAGTCTTCATCTTTTTAAAGGCTGCATAGTATTCCATGGTATACATATACCATAATTTATTAATCTATTCATGGGTCGATGGACACTTGGGTTTCTTCCATGACTTGGCATATCTGATTCTTCTTTCATCAAAAATCTTTAAACTATGCACTTTTCTCTTTTGCTTGTGATTTTCAATATCCAGATAACAAAATCAAGAGTGTCCCAGAATACAAATTTATTCCTGTTCATTTCTCATATACGTAGACACTTCTGTCCTCACAACAGCAAGGATGAATCTCCATGTACACACATACATGGTTCTACTACAATTGTGTAAATTCAGTTAAATTAGTAAGAAAGTCAAAAGTTAACCAAACTTGTGGTTGATTGAATGAACCATTTTGTAAATTCTTTTAAAAACCCTTTGTTTTCTGTGTATCATTAGTAAACAGAGTTGAACCAGGTTTGGATGCCAGCAGGCAGCTGCAAAGAGGCTTCCTTCCTATTTTAGCTTTCCAAGGACAAAATGTGGTCATATAATTAAGTCCATCTAATGACAGTAACTGTATGAAATGTTAAAACAAACACACCCAAAACACCTTTTGGTTATAGTGCTATTTCATATACACAGACACAGGCTCAACACACACACATACAGAATACACATCAATTAGAGCTCTGAAGACTGCCACTGCTTTTGCATAAAGATGTGGTGATCTATGATAGTGTTTTTAAAAGACATTGTCAATGGGATTGAGTTTGGTTCCCCCAGCTAACTGCACAGCACTGCGAGAAAAATGCCAACATACTTCATTTTGTTTTTTGTTTAAGCCGGAGCTCTTGATGCAGAGGGAGCTGTCATCTCTCCTACCTCTGTCTATGCCATTAAATGACTGATGTTCCATTGAGTCAGCTGGCTCTTCTGCCAGCTGTCCACTCTGGACCTGGATTGGCTCCCAGAACAAGGGCACGAGGTTCCACAACTAATCAGATGTCAGCTTCTTCAAGGAGCAACCACCATTTGTTTACACTTTGAGTAAACCAAACTCTTTGAACTTAGATGCTGCCTGTTTTCCCCAGCTCATTTTAAACAGACAGTACTTATTAATAATTATAAAACCTTCACCGACTAGCCCTTTTCACTTCTTCAGCACTTGTATTTCTGTAAACTCACTTTATCTACTATTGTGGGTTGGGTTATAATACACCTAGTCTTTACAATTCACACATGCAATTCTCTAGCACGCTAATGATCTGGCCGTGGGAACTCATAACTTCTCATGGACCCTGTAAGGTAGGAACAGATTTTCCTCAATCCTCTTAGGGTTCTTGGCTGGGTTTGAAATGAAAGCTGACATAGCCAATTAACAGAAAAAAAGCATACAGATTTATTTAATGTAAGTTTTACATGACAAGGGAGCCTGTGCAATGAAATTAAGTCCCAAAGAAATGGTTAAACTTGTGTATTTTTACTCTAGTGGATAATCATCAAGAAATATGATTGTACAAAAAGTATGATGTTAATAAACTGGGGAAACTTTGGTAGGCCCATTTGTTCAGAATTTTCTCTGTGACATTTTGTCTTCAAAGATGAGGACATTCGTTTCCTCTAGTTATAAGGAAGGCACTTCTCATGGTGGTCTTACGACCTGCTTCAGAGAGATAAGAGCAAAGATTAGTGGGTAATTCCTTCCTGCTTCTGCAATTTTCTTAAATTCCTTTAGCTTAAAATGCTCAATATGTCATGTTTTGCAGTTGCATGTTCTGAGCAGCACCACCGATGCAAGACTCTCAGTGACTGAGTATACTTTCTTTATCCATCTGACATCCGGCTGAAATAACTTTCTGTTCAATCCACACTAAAAGTGTGTCAGCCCACTGTTTCTTCAATAGTTTGTCTAGAGCCCTGACTCTGGTCAGCCCTACCTTCAGTTTCAACCTTGTAGGAAACTTTGAGAAATATCTTGCTCCAAGTAATGTTGAATATAAAGTGTATGCGCTCACTTACCATGAATGAGTGCTTAGGGTATACCTGGTGCCAAACTTATATTATTTAATTTAACATGTGCAGCATCCCTAGAGTAGATATATCTATCTTGATTTTAAAGGAATGGGTAGTAGGGTCCAAGGCCACATGACCATCTGCAAAGAAACTGGAATTCAAACCTAGTTCTATCTGAATTTGAAACCATTCATTGTTTTCTTAAATTCCGTGCCACTTTCCCTACCAGGAGCTGCCTATGACAGCAGCCTCACCTGCCCTTCTCCCAACATTCAGCAGAGAGCTCCTTCAGTCCTTTGGGTCATGGTAGCCATATCCTACCCAACAACACTTGTTGTCTTGGCAGGCCCATAAATCATATTATACAAAGTGTGTGTCTGTACTGCCTACTACATTGCATACTCTTTGTGAGCAGCTACAATGTCTTACTTACTCTTGTAGGTCCAATATTTAGCAAAGTCCCTGGGATATAATAACCACGCAATGAATGCTAATGTAATTGTTGAAGAAATGAGTAAATATATCAACCCTCAGTCTATGAAGGATGAAATTTTGAAATTCTGCCTTGAAAAGCAGATGTTCACTTGTTTAGGGCCATCTGGTGTGACACCTCTCAACCTCATTAACCATACCTTTCTCACTTTTCTAGACCAGAAATAATCTTAGCACAGAGACTTATATTGAGAATCTCTGGAAATGATGGGAAGCTATTCCCTACTTTCTCCTTTGTGTGGTCGCAGAAGCATGATTCCCCAGGGAGCACACTTAGCGAACCTCTGACAGCTGCTTCCAAGTTCCCCAACCTTTGAAAACACGTGACAGCTTCCTCTGACCCACTGAAGACATCTCGTGATAAATCCTCCGTGTTCCTCTAACTATCTCTGGTGGAAAAAAACAGTTATTTTCTTACAATCAGTCATAACCTGATACTTATGAAAAATAAAACATCACACACTTGGATGTCATGGCAATGTCAAACTGACAGAAAAGTTTCTAGACCCATTCTTTCAGTTTCTGCACTTACGTATTCTTTAACTAGTAATTGTGTGTGGATTGATGGTCCATAGACGGTGCTTGGAGGAGCAACAGCCTAGATCACCACATTTTCTAGTAATTACATTAATAAATGAAAGAAGAAACAGGTGAGACTGATTTGAATACTATATTTTATTTAATGCAATATTTCCAAAATATTACCATTTCAACATGTAATTAATATAAAAATAATCGATAAAGTATTTTACAATGTTTTTGTACTGAGTCTTTGAAATCATGTGTATTGTGCGCCTTGCAGAACACCTCCTTTTGGACTGGTCACATTGTGAATCCTCAGTAGCCACACGCTGCTGATGACTACCATGTTAGTGCAGCTCTGACGTTCTCACTGCTACCATGCTGTCAGGTATGGGTACTAGAGAGACCATTAATCAGATCTGTGCATTGTGTCTATTTCTTTTTTATAGCTGGAATCAGCTCATTCGTAGATTCTGAAGACCCTAGGATCCTTTCTAGTAGAGGAAAAAAGAAGAACCCCAGCTCTATAAGCTATTCTCAGCTCATTCCAGGTCTTGCTTTGCATTCCCTGGTCTGCATTGACAGGATTCCATGCTCCTTCCCTGGCGATATAATCTCTGCCTAGAGAATGGGTTACTGCTCTTGGACCTGTCTCCTTCCAGTACTTACCACCAAACCATCTAGATGGTGATCTTTTCTTCTTTATGGAATTTCTGTCTTCTACTGTCCTTATTTCTCCTTAAGAACCATCCTAAGTGGTGGACTCAGTTGTGAATGTTGTCTCTGGACACTTGTGAACTGTTCATTCTCTCCCCTGCAGAATATTTACAAGTTTCCACCATACTGTTTGAACTGAGTTCTCTTGGTATCCACTCCTTAGTACATCTTCATGTGCCCTTGTGTTTGGCCTCACATGTGTTATATGTACATAGGTTAACTGAGCTTTCTGCTGCTTAATATCCACTTCTGATAGTTATTACCATTAAGATATATCTAGAGTCACACAACGCTAACATGGGCAGAATGACTTATGGTTTAGGACTGATATTTAGACTCAAAAACCA
Organism: Arctocebus calabarensis; assembly: GCA_963573935.1. Taxonomy (NCBI): domain Eukaryota; kingdom Metazoa; phylum Chordata; class Mammalia; order Primates; family Lorisidae; genus Arctocebus; species Arctocebus calabarensis. The sequence continues at coordinate 19,086 of CAUYON010115704.1, read as the reverse complement.
TGTTATTAAAAAAAATCAATTAGCTACAGAAAGATACCTTTACTCTACTTCCTATTCCCATTTGCAGCATAGAAGCTGGAGCTGGTTAACATCTGGGTGTCCTCAAGACATACTGAGCATTTCATTCATCATACATGACATTTGCATATTGCAAATATCATACTTTATGCACATGCCTTCCAGGCTAGTCTAGAGACTATGATTGCTGCCTAATCCTCACATAAATCAGTACACCGGGGAGGGCCACTTCTAAACATGATGAAAATCAAGGATTGCTCTGCCTTTAAACACTTCCTGGGACCATCTTATTCTCTTCACATCCCAAGTTGATTCAGTACCTTCATTTTTTCTTCTTTCTTGTAGCTATTAAAATTCTATTAGCCATTTGTGAATATTATTTTATACCATCTGCATTTTCTCTAAGTTGTGATAGTGACAGCTGCAATCATTTGTATGCATTTTCTGTGCAAGATTTTTTTGTGGAAGAACAAAACCTTTCCTTTGTATGACCATGTACCCAAATAGAAAGATGGTTTGTTTGTAAATCTATTTCTGATCCAAATATTAGTTTATTGGTTGAGAAGACAGAGATGTCAAAAGAGGAAGGCAAAACCATTTGATCTCAAATAACAAAGTGCAGGTTTTCTTTTTCTCAGCTCTTATTTTGCTGCCTTTCAATCAAAGTTGACCTTATAACTACTGTTAGACTGTGTTCTGTCTTGGATCTGAGCACCTTCAGGGTATTTCCCACATCTACTACCACACCAACGTCTCTCTCCTTCTCCGGAGTCTCAGTTAATAGAATAATTCCTGTAGCTGGGGTCCTCCCTTCTTTCTTGAACAAGAATGACCCTTGTTCCTTTTTAGAGAGGTATAAGCCAGAGGGGAAGCCAGGGAAATGAGCCCACAGTATGTGACACTGGAAAGTCACTGCTTGTCATTGTTTCAGAAGGGCAAGCATGATGACAAGGAAGCAAGATCTGCTTGTTTTTGAGTATCGTCTTTTACATCATACAAAAATTAAACACATGCAGACTCCATTTAGAGTGTCTGCATAGTCATGAAAGGTTTAAGTAAGTGTTCCAAAGAAGTTGAGTCGATTAAGCAATGGAAAGAGCTGGGATAACCTATGTACATATAACACATGTAAGGCAAAACCACAGAGGCACATGAAGCTAAGGATGGGATACCAAGAACTCAGTCCAAACAGTAACTTGGATGCTATTCTGCCAGGGAGAGAATGGATAGTTCAAAAGTGTCCGGAGCCAACGTTCACAATTGAATCCATGACCTAGGATCGCTCTTAAAGTAGAAAGAAGGACAATAAAACACAGAAGTTCCATAAAAAAAAAGATCACCATCTAGATGGTTTGGTGGTAAGTACTGGAAGGAGACAGGTCCAAGAGCAGTAACCCATTCTCTAGGCAGAGATTACATCACTGGGGAAGGAGCATGGAATCCAGTTAGTACAGACCTGGGAACTCAGCTAACCACTTCCCTCATGCCAGGCAAAGAACCTTATATGCCTTTGGGAGGTATCCCTGGTAGCTTAGCCTTTCTTTTCTAACTGCTAGCCTCTCCTAGTTCTACTCGCCTTCTTCTAATAAGCCCTTCTGGAAGCCTTTACTGATATTCAATAGTTGTAATCTTCACTCTGATAGTAATGGTTGGAGCTGTGATCATTTTCTTCCTGGGCTCCTTCTCGTATTAAAAAGAAAGTAAGAAAATGAACTAGCCTTCTTCTGATGAGGAAGATTAAGCTTCTTTCAACCTACGTTTGGTTCTCCACCAGAAATAGGTCTGGTGAGATTTCTACATAATAAAACGACATTTTTATCATGACAAGTGTAAATTTACTTCTAAAATTTCTTCTAAAGACACAGTCTAAGCTCGCATAAAATGCATAACATTCTTTCTATTGAAATAATTCTATGTATGTAAAATTGTAAACTCCATCTGTATTTTGCTAAAGTAGCATTCTGCCTCTTTCTGAGACTTATTGCCAATTTATATGATATCTATAGTAGCTATGAGGATCTCTGTCGAAGCTACCTGTGATGGATTGTACTATCCCCCAAAACATCCAAATTTCTTCCCTAATTAAACATATGGGTAGGGGATATGTTGTCAATTAATCCTGTCATCTCCATTTTGATAACAAGGGAGGCAGATGGGAAAAAGAGCAAAATGGAGGTTGGGAAAAGAGAAAGGAAATACAAGGAGGTTTATTTCTTTTCTTTCTTTTTCCCTTTTTTCAATAAGAAAAAAGTAACCATTTTACAATGCCGTAGGTAGATAAAGAAAATTGAGTCAAATCATATCAGAAACTTGAGCCTGTAACCTTGTCCGGTAGAAAGCAAGCAGCTTTCTGTAATTGAAAGGATGTTACTGCCAGGTTCTAGTGTTTTGATGGGTTCTAATATACTCTGACATAGAGTTATCTTCTGAGGGGTTAAAGCCATAAATAGGATATCCTATGGAATATTTTAATATAATTAGACTTATACTTACTTTCCTCCATGCAAAGGAACAAACAGGTCCTCAAGAAGAGGGACAGTAGATGAAATCAATAAGATGAGTATTTATTGAGTGTCTACCTCCTTTATTGCCTAGTCCCTTTGTCCTTTGCCAGCTATCAAAGCTGAAAAAATCAAATCCTTTCCCAGGCTCGTTTGTAGCCAAAGGTTATGATGTGACAGAGTCTGGCCAACAAGGTTTCAAGAGCAATCTGCTATGATCTTCTGGCATAGGGCTGCCAGATATAGCAGGTAAAATGTAGAATATCTCATTAATTTTGAATGTTGAAAAACTGTGAATATTTAGTATGAGTACATCCTAAATATTGCTTAGGAAATACTTATCTGAAAAATGTATTCATTGTTTACATGCAATTCAGATTTAACTGAACATCCCATATTTTACCTGGCGGCCCTATCTATGGAGATATTTTGCTTAGCATGTAGCTCACAGCATCCTCTCTCCCTCTTTTTTCTGTTTTATACAAGGATCGTGACAGTCCAAGCAATCTCAGAGACGCTGACTGGGAGCTCAGACATCACGAAGCCTCTGACTAAATACCAATAACATCCAAACTCTGGAGTGTTTGCTTGGTGACAAAAATAACCCCCACAGATGTTTATGTCATCGTGAATAGGAATGTCTACTACCAGGAGACAAAAGTCTTCCTTATTGACTCGCCTATTCTCTGCCAAATGTATGTACTTTATATCTTATCTCATTTAAATGTTTTTAACTTTTCCGTGACACGGGTGTTATCGTCCCTATTTTCAGATGAGAAAACAGAATCTCAAGAAGACTAAGTACCTTTCTCAATGTCTCATAAAAATAACGGGTAATGTTTATTGTGTACGTGGTAGGTTCTGACACAGGTCTGTGTATTTACATATATAAATTCGTTAATCTTCCTAGCGACTCTTGAGACAAGTACTACCCTGAGTACCCATTTTATAGATTAAGAAACAAGAGATTATGAAATCTGCCCAGTACAACAGAACTGTACTTTGAATCTACACATTGAGGTTTCGGATCCTGCAGCTCTAACTGCTGAGCCTACTGGCCAACCAGGGAGCGGTCTGACCTTGACACAGCGGCTTGCGATGCTGATGCCAGAGCTCTTGCCCCTGTGTCTGTCTGGCTCCTGACCTCAGTAAATGAGGAAGTACTGTACAGGCCCGCTAGATTTCCAAATTAATCTGTTTAACCCTGATTCCTAATCCCTCCCTTATGAATTTTTCCCTGTGGGAGAATCTGGCACAAATTCTGGGTTTAGGGAGGTGGCATACGGCACCTTTTCTTGGTTGCTCATGGAGCGGGTGTCAGGTGACTTCTGGTATGCCAAGAACCCAGTCCCTGGCGCTCCTGGTCTCCAAGCATGCAGGCTGACAGCTGCCCATCTCCGCAGTCTGGTAAGTCAGCTTCCCCAGAGGCAGTGTCTTTCTTGCCTTCTGCTGTATCTCCTCCCTCACTGTTTCTCAGACTTTTTTAATCTCATGGCACACTTGAACCTGTCGTTAAACCTGTGCGGCTTAACTTCCTTAAGTTGAAGTTAAGTTAAGTTCAACTTAAGTTCTCTTGATCAAAAAAAAAAAAAGTTAAAAAAAAGAATATACTTAACTGTGCTTTGACCTTTTTTTGAAAATAATTTAATTAATCATCTTTAAAATTTTTCACGGCACACCAATGTAATAGGGACAGCACATCAGTTGAGAATCGCTGGTTTTGCTCTCCCCAGCACAGATTTCCGGCCTGGGAACTTTGTGAATTGCTTCTCTTCTTGCTAAGAGAAACAGCATGGTGTTTTCTTCCTGCTTATTTTCTCTCTCTGTGCTTCAAATTAATTATCTCTTTGGGGATCCCGCCTTTTAGACTCCCATCTCTGTCTAACTTGCTAAGATAACTGATTCTTGGCTGGGCTCTCATGTATGTCCTCTGGCCTGACTCTGATCTTCTGGGTCTACTTTTATTCCCATGTAACTTCTGTGGTCTATCCTGCCTCTTGTCAAACTCCCCTCAGACAAATAGACTTTGATCTCCTAGCTTATCTGAGCTTGTTTTACTCTTGGACAGAGCTTAGGGTTTTCCTCTCTGCCCTTGAATAGCCACAGAGCAAACATTTTATTTTAGGGGTATGTAGCTGGATCATTCTTTCTAAAACAATACTCCTAAGTCAAGGAGGTGCAAGTTGGCCGTTCTGCATCCTAAAGGAGAGATTTGTTTATTCGACTTTGTTTCTTGGGTCACCATTCATTGAAAAAATAATGACCTCAATGTTTTGAAATAGAAAAAAAATTGCTCTTTTGCAGAAACATATCTAGCAAAAAAGGAAATGTTCAGAGTGAGAGGAATTAAAGCTCCTTAATTTCATCTTTAAAATTATATCAAGCCATTTACATATCCAGGCTCTTTTCAATTTCCATCCAAGGTCATCTCTCCTCATCATTTTCTATGCCCTCTGTTGATTGAAGTTTATGGTCTTTCCTTTTCATATTCAGGTGTGTGGCACTCATATATGGACAGAGGAGCCTCGTTGTAGGAAACCATTATCTCCTTTGCTCTTGAACTGCTTTCTCTGTTTGCCCCTGTTTGTAAACATATGGAACCAAGCAACAAATAAGTCAAGTTGAAGGGCTTTGGAAAATGCTTTCTTGATTTCATCTCATTTCCCAGCAAAGCAATTGGTGACACCATTTTAAAAGTAAATGAGGTTTGATTATAGAAAGATTTGTTTTCAGAGCATCTTTACCAGGCACTATTTTCCTTTTTAGACTGTTTAAAATTTGACTTCCTCGGTTGTCACTGAACCCCTTCATCTAATCATGAAGTTTTCTCATTTACTGTGCTACCCTTGTGCAGCTAAGCCTAAGCAGAGGGAACTCAAGATGGGTACTCACTTTCTGAAATACAATGCTTTCACGGAGAACTATAATCCTTCTTCTAGAAGAGGCAGGGATTCCAAATTTCCTCCTTTCTTATAAAGTCCTCAAGGAAGATTTTTATTTTAAAGAAAATCATAATACTTTTTCTATTTTTACCAATAAAGGGTAAAGCTGACTAATTTTTAATTTCCTCAGCACTTTCTCTCTAAATGAGGAACAGATTGTGGAAAGAAAATTTTGATAATCATAGTTGGTTGCTAGCTGCTTTGTTAGCACCATCTATTCCTGAGATTTTATGAGATCTGGCTTACAAAGCACTGGTTGATGAATGATTCAATATTTAACCATGATTTACCTGTACCATGTGGAAGAAAATTATGCTGATGGAGCTGAAATCACTGGAACAGAGATTTTTACATCCCATAGAATGTGTCAACATAGTGTTGAGTGTGAATCACTCACTTGGGAAATGAAGTATTCCTCTTTTTAGGATCTGGGGTTATATCTCAATATAAATGGCTGGGAGAAATAAACAAAATGAGCCCAGTGCACTGCCTGGTGACATGTAGTAATAAAGATCAGCAATGAGAGATGGAAGGGCTCCCCTGTCACCTCTAGATGTGAAGGAACTCGATTTAAAACTCTGTGGGTGGTATGAGTCTTGAGAATCGAGCAACATTCAAACCATTTGGAAATCAATACAGCTTCATGAAAGGAAAGATGAGAATCAGCTTTGCCTCTTTAAAGGAATGTCTCACCGAGGGAGCATGATGCCTACACTCCTCCCAGAGGCCCTGCTGCCTCTGTACTTATTTGAAAATGTTCTTCATCTAGGGTGGTGCCTGTGGCTTAAAGGAGTAGGGCACCAGCCCCAAATACAGTGCCGTGTTCAAACCCGGCCCCAGCCAAAAACTGCAAAAAAAAAAAAAGTTCTTCATCTAAATTGATGGGAGCCAATTTGTTACAATGTAGATTTCTGTCTGAGTCTGCTTATACAGATATTAGAAAGACGATCCCAATGCAGAGGTGCAGACAAATACAGTAGTTACAGTACTGAATGCAGTATGCTAAAGAAAGTGTCCTATTCTGAGGATAGGAAGTTATACTGAAGATTCTTCTCACAAATCAGAAAGGGTTTTTTTTTTTTTTGCTAGAAAATAAGCTTTAAATGTGCAAGATCATTAGGGTATCCTTTATCCCATCTACCACTTCTGGCCCCAAATAGGTTTTAAATATATATATTGAAATAGCTGATTTTACTATAGGAGAAACAGGACTGAAGATTCAGAGGTCCAATTTCCATTCTCATTACACGAATCCTCAACTCCTAGACAGTCAGCGTGGACCACTACTCTGACTAAAGACCAGGCTACTATCCTGTGTCTTATTAACCTGATGCATCTATGGCCAAAAGCAAAATCTGGCATTGCTTTATCCTTTTTCTATAAATCCCCATCAAGTTAACGAGATTTGTAGCCAATAAATATACCATACCCTGGCCTTTTTCAAGGCCCAAGGCATTTTGCTTGGTGTCCAGGCCAAGAATTAAAATGAGATTTCAAGCCCCTTAAAGTGATTCTGGGTCTTGCAGTTAGGCTAACAAATGACATTATTCTTGTAGCATCCAGCAAGTGCCCAGGTCCTTATCCTCAAAAATCTGATGGCTTTGGATTTAGATAAAGGACTGAGTTGCCTGAAGGTGTTATAAACTATACCATCCAAAAATGTTTGGCTGCTATGTCTCAGGCTTATTTGGGGCAATTTTTCTTAAACTTTGTGAGATGGCAGACAGCTCTAAAATCATAGTGTTCTTTGCATAACACTATGAAATATGGATGTATTTAATTCGAGCATTTGAACTAGGAATAATTTTACTAGCGGAAAATGACTGCATTTTAGGCATGCAACATAAAATCACAACACACGTGCATGCAAAAAAAAAAAAGCTTTTGAAAGAAGCATGATCTGTTGTTTCTGAGTTTTTCCATTAATATTCATTTGCTGCTTCTTCATTTGTTTTGTTGTCTGCCTCACAGACAAGCAATAGAAACCACCAAAGGTTTTACAAAAATTTATGGGAGGAAAATTTTAAATTGAAAACATTTTATCCATTAAGTTATGGTTTCTCTAAATTGGCAAGACTGCCATTACTCAATTTCAGCAATGGAAATTCTTGGATCAGCGTGCGGAACGTCAATGATCTTTGAGGGGATAGTTTGAGAATTTAAGACAGGAACGAGGATGTTGGAGGTTAAAAATATGAAACTCTGGGTCAGACCCACCTGAGTTGTGTGATGGTAGGTATGTTGTTTAACCTTTCCTTAGTATATTTTTCTCCTCTGAAAAATAGTTAATAATAATTAACATCTTAGGATTGGGTTGGTGTTAAGTGAGGTTGTAAATCCCTATGAACCCTGTCATTTTGAGAAAAAAATTGGTTAAATTAGGTAAAAAGGGACGGAGACTATGAAAAAATTCACAAGATACTGAAGAATCAGACCTGGGAATGGGGCTGAACCACAAAAGCTCTAGAACAGTGGTTCTCCACCTTCCTAAAGCTGCGGCCCTTTCATACAGTTCCCGTGGGTCGTGACCCATAGGTTGAAAACTGCTGCACTAGAAGGTCAAAAGCAAAAAAGATTCTAGTAAGGTTGTAACAGAAACTCTGGTCCTATCACCCTTGATCAAATGGAATAGAGCCCTGCCACTCTCAGGCTCTTTGACTGTCTGTGTTTGAAACATCAGGCAGGAAGCATATAATTGGCCTAGAAGATTGTGTCATGATGCCACTTTTTGGTTCAGATTAAAACATGTCTCTGATTACATCTTCTGCATAGTTCTATATTCAGTGAGGAAGAGGCATTCCAATGAAGAAAAAGCAGGATACAAATGAAAGCTAGATCTTTCAAAACAAAAATGTCTTTTACAGAGGAAGTGTGTACAGTGCTTGATACCGGGTCTACCTGTAGTACTTAGCATATGGCATTTGTCTCACCTTCTCATCTCAGTTAAAGGAATCAGATGGTTCACATTGGGTGGAGTTGACTTTAAAATGCAGATATCAACTTGCAATGTTTTCACATTGGCCCAGCAATTTTTAAGAATGTCAGAAGTCCAGGTCTCAGTAGTTTTCCATCGGAACATGTTACTAATTCAGCAAAGGGCTTTGTATACCAGCTCCTTCAGCAAGGATCCGAGGGCTTCCAAAGAGGCAGTTTGTGAAAGTTGAGGTTTATAGAGGTAGCTGAGATGGATTAACTATCTTAGAGGCACCCAGAGATGTATGGTTATATATCCTACTGTTTCCAAAGTATTCTTGCCAATGTACATTTGGGATTTTATTAAAATAGTTTTATGGCTGCATTTTTGTTCACCAAATCAAGCGTCCTTTGATACATCTTTTCGGAATAAGCATGCTCAAAATAACTTGTATACTGTTTTATCTCTGTGGACTATAGACTAAATCTAAAATATCCAAAAGAATTTGGCAAGTCTGATCTATCATAATATAATATAATATCACTCTCCTGGAGTGAGTGGGACAATTCACTTCATGGCTATATTTTCTTTGGTGACTGGACTCCGAGCCCTCCGTCAATTCTTGCTAACTAACCCCAGTTATTTTGTTCTCTAAACCATGGTTGGTCTTATCTTGTATACATATTTGCATATTTAAAGGAGAACTTTCCAACTGGGCTCTTTTGATGCCCTATCAACCTGTGCTCTGATGTAAAAATTTTAAAATAGACTAATCGCTCATTTTGTCTCAATTATGATTCAGGTTACAATGTAGAAAGAGCATGTTTTCTTCTTGGAAAACTATACCTCTTACCTGTTTCACCTTTGTGACCAAATTCATCAAATCACCTCTGGAGTTCTTCATTAAATTATCAAGACTTTATTCCAGGTAGAATAGATTTGATGGAGGACTTGGAGTCCATGATAATCACAGGGTCCATATCACCATCTTTCCTTTTTCTTTTTTTTCTCCTTAAATCGACAAACGACCTAGATTTGTCATGGCCAAACTATCTATTCAGAAGTTTGTTGCATTAACTGTTTCAATAGTTCCTTTTCCAGGGCTCTGATGAGATTAAAGTCATTTCCCCTCTAGAGGCTGGAGGCTCCTGCCATTCACCATAATTCACTGACTCCAGCTAATGGGCAAAGGAAGGAGGGGTGGCGGTTCCTGTAAGGCTGGACCCATGCTCTGCAATGGCTATGGGGTTATTGAAGAGGTGAAATGATGGGGGTTCTTCCTCTCCTATTAGATCTTTGTTAAAACCTGTGATTTTTATTGTTCCTTTTCCACTATAGCCTGATGTAGGAGGTGCTGGGAGGGATCTAGTCTTTCCATATTTCTTTTCCATACCCTTGGCTAAAACCTAAATTCCCACAATTAGTAATTATTTCTTTTAATTTGCAGTTTTAGATTTTCTAAAATTTTCAGTAGAAAAGCTTATTGAATTTTATGAGCCACTTGTATCTCATAGGAAATTTATTTCATACTTAACTGGATAATAGAATTTGAGCTGGAAAGATGAGAAGAGTCAGAGTGTATCAGGTCCCTGACTTCATAGGACAAGATCTGCCAGAAAATCTCAGAAGTTGACAACATCTCTCAGCAGCTTTTCCATAACTTTATGGTGTATAACCTGGAGCTGCGTAGCCTGTCTCCCACTCTCAGATATTGTCCGGATTAGTAAAGATCACAGATGTCTATTTTCTAATTCTTAGAATTAAACATTTACCAATTTCTTTCATCACAATGTGTCTAATTTCTCTCTCTCTCTCTGAGACGTATCTACTTACCCAATGTAATCTTTTTTCCTGGAACACTTGCACACTTGGGGAGATTATAAATATTTCCGTAAAAAATGTAACAGATACTGTCAGAGTACTGATAATATCAGACAAGTGAAGACCAAGTGAGATGATTTATGTTTTCAGCCAGGACGTACTTACTAGTACGAGGCCTGCCTTCTGGGCAAAAGACAAAAGGAAACAGAAAACAACAACAAAATCTAGACAACTTGATAAAATGTATGAAACAACTGTTTTCAAACATTAGATGAAAAGTAGTTCAAGACAATGATCCCTGAGGGAAGGGAAACAAATGAGGTAATTCCTACAATTGCACTGATTTTTCTGTATAAAGGCGAAGGTTTTTGGAGTATAATATTATTACTGAGTTAAAGATACAGTAGTGTTTGGGGAAGATGAGAAAGCTTAAATTTTTTGTACAGAACCGCCCAAAGAAAGAATTGCAGAGACAAGCCAGCATGGGCTCTTATGAGTTTGTGGATGAATATTAAGTTGTGCATATGCTGGGACAGATTTTGCAAGAGTAAGCAAAGAACAATCTTCGTGAGAAAACAACTGATGAAGAGCTATAAGCTGAACAGTTCCCAGAGAATAAGATAGGATATTTTCAAGTTCCACTCAACTAGATTAGAGGGACCTGGGACAGGTCACAGTTTTAACAGTAGAGATAAAATAAACATACAGTGAAAGCTACTCTAAACACACCTTAACAAACCTTAAAGAGTTATCTTAAAAGGATCAATGAATGTCATATGGTTTTAACTACCTGCCAAAACAAAACTCAACACTCTCTATAGGGAGGCTACAAAATACAGCATCCAAAAACATAATATTTACAATGTCAAACATCTAATAAAAAAATTGCCAAACACACCCACAAAAATGGCAGGAAATGTGCTCTATATCAAAGAGATAAATTAAGCAAGAGAAATGGCAGAAAGAGCAGCAAAACACCTATTATAAATATGTGTAAGGATTGAAAAAATGAAAACTAAGAGGAAAATGAAATATAAAAGTGATCCAAATAAAATTTCTAGAGATGGATAACAAAATATCTAGAGAAAAAAAATTACTGATTGGAAGTAACTGTAGATTTTTCATTACAGAAAAAAAATCAATTGTGAAAACCTAATAAGAGAAGGTTTCTAAATTGAAACATAGGAAGCAAAAAAAAAAAAGAAAGAAAGAAAAAGAAAAGAAAAGAACAGCTATTAATGAAAAATATCACATAGTCTAATGTATATAATCAGAATTTCATCAGGAGGGAAGAATATGTATTTTAATTTAAGTTCCAATTTTTTTTCAAATTTGATAAAATTTATAGATCTATAGTAATAAGAAACCCAACAAAACTCAAGTAGGAAAGGCACAAAGAAACCATACCACAGGATGTTATAGTCAAGTTACTAAAAACTAATAACAAAGAAAAACCTAAAAAAACACCTAAGAGAACAAAAGATACAGTAAATACAGGAAAAATTAAACAAGCAAATAAACTGAAGCCTTCTCCTCAGAAATAATGGATGCCTAAAGATAATTTATTAACATCTTTAAAGTACTAAAAAAATAACAAGGACAAAAATTCAAAATTCAGCCTCTCAACCTAAATATTTTGAATCAGTTACTATAGCCTTCAAAAAATGATAATGAAAACTTAGATCTACACAAAGGAATGGAGAGTAGTGAAAATGGTAAATATATGAGTAATGGCACATTTAAAAAAGTTGTAAACTTCTTTAAAAGAAAATTATCTATTTAAAGCAAAAATAATTGCAATGTATATGAAGTTTATAACATATACCTGAGCAATATATATGAAAATAATAACACAAAGGAGAGGTAAGGACATGGAAGTACTCTTCAGAAAATCTTTTTATTTTATGCGGAAATTTATATATTATTCAAATGTAGATTGTGATTTGATAATGATTTGTATTGTAAACCCTTAACAACCACTATTTTTTAAAAGATAATTAGTCAATAAGGAAGACAACAAGAAACACTTTTTAAAATTCAAAAAAAAAAAGGTGGTGCCTGTGGCTCAGTGAGTAGGGTGTCAGCCCCATATGCCGGAGGTGGCGGGTTCAAACCCAGCCTGGCCAAAAACTGCAAAAAAAAAAAAAACAAAACACGAAAAGAGGGAAAAAGAATAGGAGAAAAGAATAATTAAAGAAACAAATATCAATCTAACAGAATTAAAGAAGTCAATAAGTACATTAAATTAAATACTCCAAGGGAAAAATAGAAATTGATGGATTATATGATAAAACAAAACCTAACTAAATCATGCCTGTAAAAGACTCCCTTTACATACAGTAGAACCCCTGTAATTTATCTCTGACCTCCCAAGGGACTATAACAAACTGGTCAACATACAGAAATGATCAACATAAGGAACTAGGCCTACTGTACTGATCAGTATATGTGATGCATGTCTAGTATATGAAAATTGTGTCAACTTACGGAGTTGGTCAACCTTGGAGGTTCTACTGTACAAAAGCACAGATAGGGTAAAAGAAAAAAAATGGAAAACATATACCCATTAAACTAGAATGGTAGGAACAGCAGTGGCTAAAGACAAAGTAGATTTGAGGCCAAGAAATATTGAAGACAAAAGAAGATATTTTACAATGGTAAAAGAGTCAATAAAGAGGAAAGTCTAATATTCCTAAATGTGGTTGGAAAACTTGACACTTGCATAACTATAATTTTGGGGAGATTTTTAGACTCCCAATGACAATTGATAGATCAAGTAAACAGAAAATCTGTAAGTCTAGAGAAGTTCTGGATACCATTACCAACTATCATAACTGAACCTTCTAGCACACTATACACAAAAAAAGATAGAATACGTACTCTTTTAACATGCTGATAAATACTTATTAAGGTAGACAATGCACAGGACAGTAATAACAGTATTGATTAATCTAAACAAATGAGAATGATTCAGAGTATACCTACCTAATCACAGCATAGTTAAATTAAAAATAAGTAAAAAACAGTCCTTGAAATTCTCTAATACAGGGTGTCCATGAAGTTCGTGTGCAATTTACTATGTTGAACTATTTTAAATTGCACACAAACTTTATGTCCACCTCATATTTGAGAAATAAACAACAACCCTCAAAGAATGTATGTGTTAAGGAAGAAATCAAAGCTGTAATTAGAAAACATTTTAACTTAATAATAATAAAATCATAATATACTTCAATTTGCACAAAAGACTTGTACCAGGCTTCAAGGGAAAACGTAAATGTTTATATTAGGAAGAAAAATCTAAAATTAACAATGTGCTGTGAGGAGGCAAAAAAGCAAAAGCGAATTAATTTCAAGGTCAGTCGAAGGAAAATGAAAGTAATAATGGGAAATAAATAAAATAAAAAAGAAACAATAGAACACGATCAGTAAAGCTCCACCTGTTTCTTTGGAAAGATTAATAAATTATTAAATGTCTTGCTAGAATGACCAAGAAAAAACATGAGAAAAAGTAAATCACTAATATTAGAAATGTATGAGGGTGTATCAATATAAACTCTCGAAACATTACAAAGATAATCAGGTGTAATTTTTTTCACTTGATAAATCCTGAGCATTTCTCTATAGGAAAAAAATTTCATAAAATAATTACAACAAATAGCCTGGTGTTGTGGTGGGTACCTGTAGTCCCAGCCCCTTGGGAGGCTGAGGCAAGAGAATTGCTTGAGCCCAAGAGTTTGAGGTTGCTGTGAGCTGTGAAGCCATGTACTCTACCGAAGATGACATAATGAGACTCTGTCTCAAAAAAGAAAAAAAAATTACAAGAACTTTGTGACAATAAGTTAAACAACTTAGTTAAAATGAAAAAAAAAATGCTAGAAAGATTTATATTACTAAAACAGATACTAGAAGTAATTAAATGCCTGAAAAGCCCTATACCTATTTAAAACATTGAATTTATAGTTGAAAACATTTTTACAGAGAATATTCCAGGTCTAAATTGGTTAAATTGTATCAAGTTTATAAGATAGAAATAATATCAATCCAACACAAACTAGTTCAGAAAAGATTTTATAATTCAAATATGAGACCTATATTATTATTATGACAACCAGCCAAAGAGATCACAATATAAAACTCAAATTATTATTTTTCCTAAACAGAGCAGCAAATATTTCTAACAAAATAGTATCAAACTAAGTTACCAATATATAAAAAGGATTATAAATCACAAAATAAAATTTATGCCAGATGAAAACATAGAGACACTGACCAACGAAATAGAACAGAGTCTAGAAACAGACCACAAGATACATGCTCGATTTATTTGTAACCAAGTTGCCCAGGCATACCCATAGAAAATGGATAATGCTTTCAACAAACAGATCTGGAGTGACTACATATCCCTAGGCAAAAAGCAAACAAACACAAAACAAATCCCACCCTTACATCATATCATACATGTAAAACTAATCTTACGTATATCATACATATACAAACTAATTCAAAGTGGATCATAGACGTAAATATAAATACTACAATTATAAAACTTGTAGGAAAGAATGTGTAGGAGAAAATATTTATAGTTTTGATGCACACTTTTTTTTTACACAAGGCATAAAAAAATCTGGCACATAGGAGGAAGCAATGTAATAATTTGGTCTTCATCAAACTCAGAGTAGTATTGGTCAAAGTTCAGGTATCTCAAATATTCTTGTCAGGAACCTATAGTCAGGATTCTGTCTTCTCATTCTCAAAATAAGGGAGAGAAGTACAGGTGAAAGAAATAAGAATCATTTAGCTACTGTGCAATTGAAACTTCAAATGTAAAACTAGAGGAGGAGGCAAGGTTTATATGGGAAAAGGAGAGATAAAATATGTTTAGAGCAAGAAGATTATTGCAGTTATATGTGGAGGGCAGCATGTAGCCGTTCCTGTTTATGAGTTCAGTACTTTAAATTGTGTGGGTTCTAAAACAACTATATGAAGGGTTAAGAATTCAAGAACCTCAGTTCATACAGAGGAATAATTCTTCTTCCTTCTAGGCTTCTTTTTAGCTTCCCTCACACCTCTCTCTTTCCCAGTCTCCTGCCCTCTTTCCTTTCCTTTCCTTTCTTCCTCTCTCTCTTCTCCTTATCCTCTGTTCTTCCTTTCTTTTTTTTCCCTGCCTCCCTTCCTTCCTTTCTTTGAAATTGAGCAAAGCTATGCAAACTGTGGTACATGTTCTTCAGGAATTTATAAATTAGTTGATGAAGTAACACATATGTGTGAAAAAATAAAAAAAAAAGGCATATTATGAGACAGTATAATATTGACCATAACCTCCCTGGGGAGGAGTGGTAAGACAATTTTGAGTTAGCATCATTAGGAAGCCTTTGTTGTGCAATTTAGTCAGTAAATTGACCTGGAAAGTTGAATAAGAATTAGGGAGTTGGGGGCAAAAGATACTCCCAGGAGGAAATGACATCAGTAAGGATATGATGATAGGAACACTGGTGAATACATAAATAAAGAAAAGGGATCAAAGGTTTTTGAAGTTACAGACAAGAATATAAGTTTGGAAAACTAGGAATATATTATAGGAAATATAGCCCTTACATAAGTGATCACTAACAATTAGAACTTCTGGCAGCACTTGAAAGATTACAGAAGCTTGTTCCCACATATTATCTATGCTGATACATCTAAACTACATAGGAGTATTATTATTTTTTCCTTTTGAGACAGAGTCTCATTCTGTCACCCTGGGTAGAGTGCCGAGGTATCACAGCTCACAGAAAGATCAAACTCTGGGTCTCAAGTGATCTTGCTCCAGCCTTCCTGGTAGCTAGGACTACAGAGAGGTAATGCCACAATGCCTGGCTAGTTTTCCTATTTTTAGTAGAGACGGAGTCTCACTTTGCTCAGGCTGGTCTCGAATTCCTGAGCTCGGGCAATCCACCTGCCTTGGCCTCCCAGAGTGCTAGGATTACAGATGTGAGCCACTGAACCCGCATTTCTGTAGGATATTTTGTAAATGAGAAGGAAAAAAAAAAAGCTTAAAGGAGAAAATGCCTTATATAGGTTTACAGAGATCGATATGGTAGAATCAGGACTCAGACCCAGGTCTCTAGGATGGAAGAAGTAAAGTTTCACTCTGCTAAATATTACCTCCCATGTAAAGTATACCCCGATTACTTTCACTGAGTCCAATTTCATCTTTCACAGGGTGCTTCAGCTGTGTGTGTATCATGTTCCCTCCACTGAATTACAGCTCTGAGGTTCAGAATTATATCTTCCAGTTTTCTGCTGTCTTCCACAGTACAAGGAATAGTGCTGGATTCATAGAGGATATTCAATAAAAGTAGACATGAATGAATGAATGCAACATGTATTGAGTTGAGATATGAGAAGGGGCTGGAAGAAACTACACAATGTGATCATCTGGTGAAATGTTTAAACACGTATCAATGCCTAGAATCCACATCAGAAATTTCCATTGATTTGTTCTGGGATAGGATTCAGGCCCTAGTATTTTTTATTTGCTTTGAGTTCTTCTAACGGTGGCAAAGCTTTGAGTCTAGACTTTCCTTATAATCTCCTACCCAAAGTTGTATCTCCATACATGTGTGTTTGAGTGTGACCCAGAGACTCTGCTTTATAGGGAGATGTAGTCAACTCAAATCACTTCAGGACAGAAGTTCAGTATATATAATTTGAATAAATTAAATAAAAATGTACAGGGCTTCTATAGTTAAAGGTCTCAGTTCTTGGGATGAGTGGACTGGTGACAGTTCTGGAAAACATAAGAAAGATGACTTCTTTTTCCTTTTGTCTTTGTAATAATTCCACTAACTGTGCCCTGAAACTCCTTAGATAACATTAAACATTATTTAACAGAGAGCGCTAATGAGCAATGAAGTGAGAGGTTCCTGTCTGGACTGTCTGCGTGGTGTGCATACCAAGCAGGCACGGTGGTGTGGTGCTGATCATTCTGGAATCTCTGGTACACACAGGAGAGAAAGCAGGGGAGTGGGAGGCTGAGAGAGAAGGAGGGGGAGGCGATGAATTCCTGCCTAACGATGCTGATGCTGGTGAGCTATTTTCCCTTAAGCCCTTCCAACTTCATTCTTAGAATATTCCTGCCCTGTGTGGTTCTTATAGTTTGGAAGCTGAGTACAAAGGCCTGACAGTAACAGCTGTTAAAGACTCACTGCAGATGAAAATGAAAAGTCAAACTAGCATGCACATAGGAAAGGGATTATCAACCAAATATGTTGATTTCAGCCCGGATCTTTGCAGTAAAAAAAAAAAAAAATTGGGGGGGAGGAAGTATATTTCATGAATAATAATCATTTCTTTCACATCTACCATGCCTTTCTGCCAGGACTCCGAGATGTTCATTTTGTAATTTGTCCACTTTATGGGGAGTTAGGAAAGAGCATAAACATTTCCTAGGAGGAATGTTTACCTGGTTTTATGCCTGAAAGTCTAATGGCTTCCTAGGAAACTCCTTGATCAAGGGCAAATTGGGACAAAGGTCACCACCATGTCTTCCATTGTTGTATATAGATGTGGGATTACTGAGTTCCTAGGTGGCACAATATAGAGCCTATCCTGGACTGGAGGTAAAAGAACCTGTTTTTGTTTTTTAAACTTATATGACTCAATAACATACATGCTTATTAAATAAAAATTAGAAGAGAATGTGTGTATATCTACATGTGTCCCAAACAACAAACCAAGAACACAAAACAACTCATAGCCCTATTACCAAGATACAGCAAGTTGATATCATCTAGGAATGCCATTTATATGTATGTAAATTTATGTCTAAGTATAAATTCATGTGCAATACATGTATTTGTGAATTTGTAGAACTATATATGGGTGTGTTATATAGATATAGCATGAACATCATTTTCTAGCTATGTTGTATCTATAGCTATAATTATTATTAAAAGCTATGTCGTGTTTAATTGTAAATTATTCTATGCTGTATTCAAACAATCTCCAAGAGTTGATATATTAGTTGCTATATTAGAGGTTTATATATTAGTTGATATATTAGAAGTTTATTTCCCCTCCCACCTCCATACTCATAAACAAGACTTTTGCTTCTAAAAATGTAGAGCTGCAAGGGAGGGGAAGGGATGGGGAATGTAGGGGATGAAAGGTGAAAGGAGGGTGATGGGTGGGTCCACACCTAGGGTGCATCTTAGAAGGGTGCAGGTGAAGTTTACTAAATGTAGAGTATAAGAGTTTGAACACCATAGCTAGGAAAATGCCATGAAGGCTAAGTTAACCAGTTTGGTGAAAATATTTCAGACTGTATATGGAACCAGCACATTGTACCCCATGATTGCATTATTGTACACAGCTATGATTTAATTTAAAAAAAAAAAAGGAAAAAAAAGTAGAGCTGCAAATAATATCATCCTTATATCAAATTGAGGATTGTCTTCTTCAGAGAAGTTTCTCTTCATGTCCCTTGCCCACCCTGAGATGGAATCACTTGTTCTTTTCTTGCTAATACATTTGGGTTCTCTGTGGATTCTGATTATTAAACCTTTGTTAGAGGCATAACCTGCAAATATCTTCTCCCATTCTGAGGGCTATCTGCTTGCTTTACTTACTGTGTTCTTGGCTGTGCAGAAGCTTTTTAGTTTGATCAGGTCCCAGTAGTGTATTTTTTTAAAATAATTTTATTGAATCATAATTATGTACATTGGTGCAATCACAGGGCACGATTCATATACATTCAGAAATATATGATCATACTGTTACAGATATCCTTCATGGCATTTCCTTGATCACTATATAAAGACATTAATACTCTACCTTTAATAAGTTTCGCCAGTACCCTGCTAAGATGCACCGTAGGTGTGTTCCCACTAATTGCCCTCCCTCT